>MVAK01000031.1:0-169792 GCA_014825535.1 Cystofilobasidium bisporidii | reverse complement strand
GGAGAGAAGGGCAAAGGGGCGTTCCCCCTTACGCGGGACAGCTTTTGTCCCTGCCCCCCCCCCCCCCCTTTTCCCTTTTCCCCCCCCCCCCCCCCCCCCCCCCCCCCCCCCCCCCCCCCGCCCGCCGTTCCCTACACCCCCTTTGCTGCCCTGTCCTGCCCCTTGGGTGTCTCCTCGCTTCGCCTCACCTCGTCTCTGCCCGCCTCGCCTCACCTCGCCTCTCCCCGCCTCGCCTCGACCAGCCGGCCGCCAGCTCCAGGTGTTCAACATCGGGACCAAGCAGAAGCTCAAGGCGCACCTGATGGCCGAGGAGGTCGTCTTCTGGAAGTGGGTGAGCGAGCGGACGCTCGGCGTCGTCACCGACTCGGCCGTGTTCCACTGGGAGCTCGACGGGGCCGAGGCGCCTCTCAAGGTACGGAGGCTTTCCCCCCTTCCTCTCGTCTCCCGCTTTGCTCCCCCCCCCCCCCACCCCCTCCCCTCCCTGCTTCCCACGTGGCTGACTCGAGGTCAACGACGTGCGCCCCGCCCGCCCCAAGGTGTTTGACCGGCTGCCCTCGCTCGCCGGCTGCCAAATCATCAACTACCGCTCGACCGCCGACGGCAAGTGGCTCGTGCTCGTCGGGATCGGGGCCAACAAGGACCCGGCCGGGTTCAAGGTCAAAGGGTCGATGCAGCTCTACTCGCGCGAGCGCAAGGTCTCGCAGCCGATCGAGGGCCACGCCGCCGCCTTTTCGAGCTTGAGGCTCGACGGCGCCCCGGCTGAGTCCAAGCTGTTTACGTTTGCGGTCAGGACGGCGACGGGGGCTAAGGTGCGTGCGGGCGGGCGGGCGGGCGGGCGGGCGCGCAAGCGCCGGCCCGTGCTCCTCCTCCCCAGCCGCCTTGTGGGTGGTGGGAGGTTGATCATCGCTGACGCCTTTTCCCCCTCCCTCCCTCCTTCGCTTCCTTCCTCTCTCCTCCGCTGTCCCCCCTGTTGCCTTGCTGCCTTGCGCGCACATGTCTACGCTCCGACCCAACCCAGCTCCACATTGTCGAGATCGACCACGCCGCCCCCAACCCGCCCTTCCCCAAGAAGGCCGTCGACGTCTTCTTCCCGCCCGAAGCGGCCAACGACTTCCCGGTGGCGATGCAGGTCTCGCGCAAGCACGGCATCGTCTACCTCGTCACCAAGTACGGCTTTGTCCACCTGTACGACCTCGAGTCGGGCGCGTGCGTCTACATGAACCGCATCAGCGGCGAGACCATCTTTGCCACCGCCGAGCACGAGGCCTCTGGCGGCATCGTCGGCGTCAACCGCCAAGGCCAGGTGCTCTCGGTCGGGATCGACGAGTCCACCGTCATCCCTTACATCCTCCGTGCGTTGGTTGTCGGTTTCGACTTGGTTACTCGGCCTCATGCGCGCCCGTGAGCGAATGAAAACAAAGAGGGAGCTGACTCGTTTTTTTCTCTTGTGCCTGGTCTCCCTTCGTCACGCCCCTTTCTCCTCAACCCGCGCCCCGCCCGCCCGCCCCCCTCTCTTCCCGCCCTTGCCGACCACCCGCCACAGAGCACCTCAACAACACGGACCTCGCCATCAAGCTCGCGGCCCGAGCCAATTTGCCCGGGGCCGACGATCTTTACGTCCAGCAGTACCACGCGCTGTTTGCCTCGGGCGACTTTGCCGGGGCGGCCAAGGTGGCAGCGTCGTCCCCGCGGGGGATCCTGCGCACGCCCCAGACGATCGAGGCCTTCAAGAGCGTGCCCGTCCCGCCCGGGCAGATGTCGCCGATCCTGCAGTACTTTGGGATCCTGCTCGAGAAGGGCGAGCTCAACCAGGTCGAGACGCTCGAGCTCGCCCGGCCCGTCCTCGCCCAGGGCAGGAAGCAGCTGCTGGAAAAGTGGCTCAAGGAGAACAAGCTCGCGTGCTCCGAGGAGCTCGGCGACGTCGTCCGGACCGCCGACCTCACCCTCGCCCTCAGCGTCTACCTCCGCGCCAACGTGCCCAACAAGGTGGTCGCGTGCTTTGCCGAGACGGGCCAGTTTGCAAAGATTGTGCGTTCGGCTTCGCCCGCCCCCCTCTCTTCCTCTCTTTTCGCTCTTGGCGTCTGCTGCCCGCTGCCTCTCCTGGCCTACGCAAGTCGAGTCGAGCGCTGACATCCTTCCTCACACACACACACACACACACACCCGCTCACCCCTTGCTTGACTGCTCCGACAGGTGCTCTACTCCAAGAAGGTTGGCTACACGCCCGACTACCCGACGCTGCTGCAGCACATCACCCGGCTCAACCCCGAGCAGGGCGCAGAGTTTGCCTCGGCGCTCGTCAACGACGAGGCTGGGCCGCTCGTCGACGTCGAACGGGTGCGTCGCCCCTCCCCTTCGCGTTTCCTCTCTTCATCCTTGCGCGCATCTTTGCCTCTCTCGCGCTTGTTTGCGCAGACGGCTGACAACCCCCCCCCCCCCCGGCCGCGCCGCGCCCCGTCCCTCGCCACGTCAGGTCGTCGACATCTTCATGGGCTCCAACATGATCCAGCAGGCGACGTCGTTCCTGCTCGACGCGCTCAAGGACAACAAGCCCGAGCAAGGGCCGCTCCAGACGCGGCTGCTCGAGATGAACCTCGTCAGCGCTCCCCAGGTGGCCGAGGCCATCCTCTCCAACGACATGTTTACCCACTACGACCGGCCGCGGATCGCCAACCTGTGCGAGAAGGCGGGGCTGCTGCAGAAGGCGCTCGAGCACTACGACGACCTGGCCGACATCAAGCGGGTCGTCGTCCACGCCAACCTGCTCCCGGCCGAGTTCCTCGTCGGCTACTTTGGCCGGCTGACGGTCGACCAGTCGCTCGCGTGCCTCGAGGAGATGCTCACGGTCGACATCCGCCAGAACCTCCAGGTCGTGATCCAGATCGCGACAAAGTACTCTGACCTGCTCGGCCCGCTCAAGCTCGTCGAGCTGTTTGAGCGCCACCGGACGTTTGAGGGCCTCTACTACTACCTCGGCGCCATCGTCAACCTCTCGACCGACCCCGAGATCCACTACCAGTACGTCGTCGCGGCGGCCCGGACCGGTCAGCTGCGCGAGGTGGAGCGCATCTGCCGCGAGTCCAACGTCTACCCGGCCGAGAAGGTCAAAAACTTCCTCAAGGAGGCCCGGCTCGCCGACCCCTTGCCCCTCATCGTCGTCTGCGACCGCTTCGACTTTGTCCACGACCTCATCCTCTACCTCTACCAGAACGGCATGACGGGCGCGATCGAGACGTACGTCCAGCGCGTCAACTCTGCGCGGACGCCCCAGGTCGTCGGCGGGCTGCTCGACGTCGACTGCGACGAGCAGACGGTCAAGGCCCTCCTCGCGAGCGTCACGGGCCCGTTCCCCGTCGAGGAGCTCGTGCGCGAGGTCGAGGAGCGCAACCGGCTCAAGCTCATCCTGCCCTTTGTCGAGGCCCGCGTCACCGCCGGCGACCAGGACCCGGCGCTGTTCAACACGATGGCCAAGATCTTTGTCGACTCGAACAACAACCCGGAAAAGTTTCTCCGGGAAAACAACGTGCGTCTCCCCCCTTTGCTCGGGTCGCTCTCTCTTCGCGCTCTGGTGGCTGGCTGGTCGGGCCCTGCGTTGCTGACGCTCGCCTCCCTCCCGCCCGTCCGCTCTCGCTCAGCTGTACGAGCCCCTCGCCGTCGGCAAGTACTGCGAGAAGCGCGACCCGTACCTGGCCTTCATCGCCTTTGCCAAGGGCTTCTGCGACGAGGAGCTCATCGCCATCACCAACGCCAACGCCATGTTCAAGCACCAGGCGCGGTACCTCGTCAAGCGTCGGCTGCCCGACCTCTGGGCCCAGGTGCTCGTCCCGGACAACCTTCACCGCCGACAGCTCGTCGACCAGGTCATCGCGACGGCCGTGCCCGAGTCGACCGACCCGGATGACGTCTCGGTCACCGTCAAGGCCTTCATCGACAACGACCTCCCGGCCGAGCTCGTCGAGCTGCTCGAAAAGATCATCCTCGAGCCCTCGCCCTTCGCCGACAACCGCGCGCTGCAGAACCTGCTGCTGCTGACGGCGATCCGGGCCGACAAGGGCAAGGTCGTCGGCTACATCACCAAGCTCGCAAACTACGACGCCGACGAGATTGCCCGCATCGCGGTCGAGCAGGGCCTCTACGAGGAGGCCTTCACCGTCTACAACAAGCACGCGCAGCACGCTCAGGCGATGAACGTGCTCGTCGAGCACGTCGCGAGCCTCGACCGCGGCTCGCAGTACGCCGTCAAGATTGACAAGCCCGAGGTCTGGAGCCGGCTCGGCAAAGCCCAGCTCGACGGCCTGCGCATCAAGGACGCCATCGGTCCGTGGTCCCTCCTTCCTTCCCTTTGCCTTTTGCCTGGCCCCTCTCGCTCCTCGCCGGCGCCTTGCCCGACATCCTGACCCCTCCCCTTCGTCCCTCTCTCACCCGCGCATGCAGACTCGTACATCAAGGCCAACGACCCGACCAACTTTGCCGAGGTGATCGAGCTCGCCAACGCCGCGGGCAAGAACGACGACCTCGTCCGCTTCCTCCAGATGGCGCGCAAGCACGCGCGCGAGCCAAAGATCGACACGGAGCTCGCCTACTCGTACGCCAAGACGGACCGGCTGCACGACATGGAGGAGTTTCTCGGCACGACCAACGTGGCCGACGTGCTCGTCGTCGGCGAAAAGTGCTTCGACGACGGGCTGTACCAGGCCGCCAAGCTGCTGTTCCAGTCGATCTCCAACTGGGCCCGCCTCGCGACGACCCTCATCTACCTCGGCGAGAACCAGCCCGCCGTCGACGCCGCTCGCAAGGCCGGCAACACCCAGTGCGTCTCGCGCATTCCCCCCCCCCCCCCCCCTTTCTCTCCCCGCTTTGCTCAGCCACACGTGGAGCGTGGTACTGACGCCCTCGCCCCTCCTTTGCGGCTCCTGTCCCGCAGGGTCTGGAAGCAGGTCAACGCGGCCTGCATTGACAAGAAGGAGTTCCGGCTCGCCCAGATCTGCGGGCTCAACCTCATCGTCCACGCCGAGGAGCTGCCGGCGCTGCTTGCGCTCTACGAGAAGCACGGCTACTTTGACGAGGTGATCGCGCTCATGGAGGCCGGTCTCGGCCTCGAGCGCGCCCACATGGGCATGTTCACCGAGCTCTCGATCCTCTACGCCAAGTACCGGCCCGAGAAGCGTGCGTGCCCCCCCGCCCCCCGCCCGTGACCTTCCCCTTCCCCCTTCTCCTCTCTCAGCGCGTTGACTTGATCCTGCCCGCCGCCGCCGCCGCCGCCAGTGATGGAGCACCTCAAGCTGTTCTGGAGCCGGACCAACCTGCCCAAGGTGATCCGCGCCGCCGAGCAGGCCCACCTGTGGCCCGAGCTCGTCTTCCTCTACATCAAGTACGACGAGTTTGACAACGCGGCCCTCGCGATGATGGAGCGCTCGGCCGACGCGTACGACCACAACCAGTTCAAAGACGTGGTCGTCCGCGTCGCCAACGTCGAGATCTACTACAAGGTGCGCAGCCCCTCCTTCCGGGCAGAGTTGTCCGGTCTCGAGCCCAGCTGACCCAACGCCTTCTTCGCCCGTTCGTCACAGGCTCTCACGTTCTACCTGCAGGAGCAGCCGCTGCTGCTGACAGACCTGCTCGTCGTCTTGACGCCGCGCATCGACCACGCCCGCGTCGTCCGCATGTTCCGCAAGAAGGACAACGACAACCTGCCGCTCATCAAGAACTACCTCGTCGCGATTCAGCACGTGCGTCCACTGCCTCTCGTCCTCGCTGTCTGACCGTTCGCCGCGCAGGTTGCTGACCGGCCTCCCTGCCTCGCCCGCGATGCAGCTCGACATTGCCGAGGTCAACGACGCCTACAACGAGCTCCTGATCGAGGAGGAGCAGGTACCGACGCTCCGCGACAGCATCCTCAACGTGCGTCCGGCTCGCGATGACGCTTCTCCGCCTGGGTGATGAGCCTCCCGGCTGACTTTTACCCTCCCCGCTCGCTCGCTGCAGTTCTCCAACTTTGACTCGATGGCCCTCGCGCGCCGGCTCGAGCAGCACGAGCTGCTCGAGTTCCGCCGGCTCGCCGTCCTGCTGTACAACAAGAACAAGAAGTGGGACGACTCGATCGCGCTCAGCAAGCGCGACAAGCTGTTCCAGGACGCGATCCTGACGGCCGCCGAGTCGGGCGAGGAGGAGGTGGCCGAGGAGGTCCTCACCTACTTTGTCGACATTGGCTCCAAGGAGTGCTTTGCCGCGACCTTGTTCCTCTGGTGCGTTGCCGCCTCCTTCTGCCTTTCCTCTTCGACGCACGTCTGGCTGACAGCGATCGCGGCTCCCCCCCCCCCCCCCCCCCCACGCCCCCCCACGTGCAGCTTCAACCTGCTCCGGCCCGACATCGTCCAGGAGCTGTCGTGGATCAACGGCCTCAACGACTTTGCGTTCCCGTACCAGCTGCAGGTCGCGCGCGACCAGACGGTCAACCTCGGCAAGCTCAAGGCCGAGATCGAGGAGCTCAAGGCGGCCCGGCCCAAGGCGCCGGTCGAGGACGGACGTGCGTCTTCAGCCTATGCCCTTACCCCTTCCTGCGCTCCCGGCTCCTCGCGTGCTGACCTCATGACGTTCCCCTCCCCCCCCCCCCTTCCTTCTCTTCGCAGCCATCCTCGGGCCCGGATTCAACAAGACGCTCATGATCACCGGCGGCGGACCGGGCATGCCGCCGCCACAACCGTTCATGAACGGCGGCGGCGGCGGTGGCGGCCAGCCCGTCTACCCGCAAGCGACGGGTTGGGGCGGCGGCTTCTGAGACGGCTCCGGTGCCGCCCGCGCGCGAGCGCAACGCCCCTAGACTGAGCCCTTTCTTCGGCAGACCGCCTGCTCAATGACCTTTTCTCGCCTTTCGATCCATGACCCCTCCCACTCATCCGTCCCATATGAACGTCGCCAGCCCAGTGTCTGCCACTGTGCCCGGTCGTACGCCCGCGTCCTGCCCTGCCCCCTTCCTCTTGTGCGCTCACCGCTGCTGATGAGGACGCTGATGAGATCTGGACGGGAAGCTCTGTCGGGCAGGGCATCAATAGTCGTCCTCGTTCTCAAGCTCGTCCATGTCGCGCTTGACGAATGGCACGAGCTTGCCGACGCCCCGAGCTTCCACGCCGCGGGCCGTGACAGCCGCCTTTGCCAGCTGAGCGCGCACGCCGTCGCCGTCGAGCCAGCGGTCGGCGTCGGTCCGCACGTTTTGCGCGAGGACGTACATCGACGCGCTGCGCATGAGTGCGCCCGTGCGTGTCTTCTCCTCGGCCTCGCGCGCGGCGTCGTCCATCGCATTCCAGTCCGGTTCGGCCGCAGAGTCCCGGTCCTGCTGTGACAGCCACTGGCTAGGGTCGATGTCGGCGATAAACGACGACTGGGGTGCGCGACGGGCAAGGTGATGATCAACAGGTGCGCGAGCACAGACAGACCAAAAGCAAGAGCGAGAGCAGCGCTCACCTGCGACGTCATGGCCATCAAGCCGGGACCGGGGAAGAGGGCGCTGCCGAGCGGCTTGGCGGGCCACTTGAGTCTACGACGAGCGAATGCGACGGGGACAAGGGGTCAGCCCGAAACAGTAACGCTGTCAGATTGTCAGCTGAGCAGACTCACGAGCCCTCGGGCGCGATCGGTGGAGGAAAGTGCATGTCGCAGTGGCCAATCTGCGCGACCAGGGGACAAGGCTGTCAGCGGTGATGCCGGCCCATTGGTGGGTAGGGGAATGACGCACGCTCTCGTCCGTCGCCGCCAGTGCTAACGTGAACTCTCGCTCGTTGTGCTTGAAATTAGCAAGGTAGAATGGGAGATAGATCGGCGTCGCCTCGAGCTGCATGATCGAGACGAGACAGAGGTCAGGGCGGGCAGAAACCAAGCTGGACGCGCGCACGTGCAAGACGGACCTTTTGCCACTCGAGGCTGTCGGTCGAGACGGTGAACGGCAGCGACTGCATCGTTGACTGCCGCTTGAGCACCTCTGGAATCGCCAGGGGCGACACGTCGAACGGGATGGCCGGGATCGTCTCGCTCCCGAGCTCCTCGAGGTCGTCGGCCGAGAAGACGTCGGGGACGTGCGCCGGGTCGTACCGACGGACGGGTGAGTCGAGTGAGCGGTCAATCTGCTGGCGAACCGACACGTTGATGTACTGCAGCGGGCTGATCGAGGTACCTGTTTGAAAATGGGAGAGGCAAGGAAGCTGTCAGCGCAAAGGCGCTGCAGCTCACAGCGCAGGCAGCTCGTGCGGCGGCGACAAAGCCCCACTCACCGGGGAAGAAGTTGTCCTTGAGCTCGATGCTGCCAGTCACCTCCTCCGGCATGCCCTCGCCCGAGACCTCGGCCTTCGCTCCGGGGAACAAGCCCTTGCGGCTGATGAGCGGACCCGAGCCGAGGTTGATGGTGATCATCGTGCCAGCCGGCATGCCGTCCGGTCGTGCGACGTTGCCGTTGGGCGAGGCGTCCCGCTTGGCCGTTCCCTTGACCTTGGCCGCCCAGATCCAGGCAGGGAGGTAGATCGCCTTCCAGCGCGTCATCTCGATCGGATTGGAGACAATAGAGAAGCCTGCGCGCGACAGCAGACGAGACCAGCGCGTGTCCGGGGCGGGTCAGCTGCCGAGTCGTCAGAGCCTGGACGAAGGGGCTCAAGGGCGGAGGCGACGCCGGCGCACCCAGGATCGACTTGCTGACTTGTGAGACGATGCCCTGGAAGGACCGGGCCGACGCGCAGCTAAAGATCTCCATGCGCTGCAGAGCGAGCTTGGGCTTTTGTTGGAAGGGCAGCACCCAGATGTCGGCCGGCCGGGGCAGCAGCGGACTGTCTGGGGCGGCCGAGGTCGAGGCTGCACGGGAGAAGAGCCGGTGCGACCGGCAGCAAAGCGCCTGGACGGTTCGAGGGACACGACTGCTCACCGAGGCGCCATGCCTGACGGTACTGAGCATCTGGAGGGCGGGCGGAGGGAGCAGAAGAGGACGGGTGGGCAGGCGAAGTGATGGAGATCGAGCTGCAGATGGGGGTTGGGGTGCCGAAGGGGAGAGAGTGTTGTGCGAGAGCGAGCGACTCGCTTTGAAGTCAGGCGAGTAGCGAGAGAGACGCCGTGGGTCCACAAAATCTAGGTCGGCCGAGTGATGGGTCTAGCTGGGGCTTGCTGGGGGGGATGCGATGTAGGGTCGACGGGTGCTGGTCGGTAGGGTGCGTCGGGCGCGCGGCGGCCGACGAGCCGAAGAGTCCAAGCGCAGGCGGCCCGAGCGTCGCAGGAATCACGGCCCTGCAAGTCTCCGGCCCGCACCTCGCTTTTCAAGTGCGCGTAGGACGGGACAAGAAGGGCATGTGGTTCATGAGAGATCGTTGAGAGAGAGCGGTAAGGTACAACAAGGCTTCAAGGGAAGGCGTGCATGTGGGGGCAAGAAGCAAGGGGGGTTAAGGGGGGGGGGGGAAACTGCGCCTAGTCGAGTGGATGCGACGGTCGCGACAGTCGCTCAGTGGTTGAGATTGGCGGTCTTGTGTCGGTTGATAATAGACTGGCAGGCGAGGCGTGAGGACAAACGTCAGATTGAGCGCGCGCAGATGAAGAGGGGTCACACGAAAGCGGGGCGGAGGCGACGCACTTTTTGCTGGTTGTCGCGCGAGACGCGCATGTAGACGTCGAGCTGACCTGCGAACGCCAGCTCCTTGAGGAACGTCTCGTCGTGGGTGATGACGATGAGCTGGAAGTTGCCGCTGAGCTTGCGCTGGTCAATGATGGCGACGAGCGACTGTGCGAGCGACTCGATGTTCTCCCGGTCGAGGTTGGTAGTCGGCTCGTCGAGCGCGATGATGCCGCAGTTCTCGCCGAACGAGTCAGATAGCGCGAGCCGGATGATGATGGACGCGAGCACCTTTTGACCGGCACTGCAGCGGCCGCGCATGTCCATCTCGACCTGGTCCTTCTCCATGACGACCTGCTCGGGAGCAGCGACAAGGGAAGAGAGGGAGGGACGACTTGGTCAGCGGCAGTCTAGGAGGGCAGGGAACAGGAGTGACGGAGACGCACCCGGTAGTTGTAGTTGCGCCGCGTCGTTGCTGTCGTCGTCTTGGGCTCCTCAGTGTCGCTCCGGATGGCGATGGCGTCGATATCTGGCAGGCGAAAGCCGCATGAGTCAGGTGTCAGCGTTCGCTTCGCTTCCCGCGCGCGAAGAGATGGGCATACGAGGACGAACCGGTGCCCTGGTAAGTCGCATTCCAAAGCGCCCGAATGCTGTCGTTTATCTCGCGCATCTTTTCCTTGTGGTAGCTCATCACGCCCCTGAGTGAACAGAGGGGCAAAACGAATCAGCCAGCCGGCCGGCCAAGAGCCGCGAGAACGAGAAGAGGTGGTTCACGCGCGACGCACATGTCCATGGCCTTCGAGTAGCGCTCGAGGTCGATGTTGGCGAGCTGAGCGGCCTGAGCAGAGAAAGGGTGAGGAAGGTCAGTAAGCGATGCGGGATCGGACGACGCTGCAACCTTTCGCAGAGCTAGCGCACCTTGACGTCCAGCAGCTTGACCTCGTAGCTGTGCTTGATGTCCTTGTACTCGGTCGCGAGCGTCGCCTGATCCTCGGACAGCTGGGCCCGCCACGACGAGATTTCGCCCTGGAGCGTCGCCAGCTGAAAAGTGGGGAAGCGCCGACGACGTGGATGAGTATCAGCGATGCGCTGGGCCCGGCCGGAGAGCAGGGCGTGAAGTAAGGAGCTATCGCGCACCTGGCTGAGGAGGTCGCGCTCCTTCTGCTTCGACCTGCTGAACTTGCGGTCATAGGCCTCTCGCGCCTGGGCCGACTGCTCCTCTGGGAGAGCCTTGATCTCCTCCTTAGCCTGGCGGATGCGCGTCTTGTACTGCCGGTGCCGCAGGCTGGCCTCGAGAGTCGCGCGGTGCTTGTCGGCCTGGTGGAAATCGGCTTCGAGCGCCTTGACCCTCTCGTCGAGCACCGACAGCTCGTCCCGACATGACTTGATCAGATTCTGCTTCTCCTCAACTTCCTCCTCGACCGCGCGCAGGCGACGGGGGCCTTCGTCCTGGTCCCACCTGCATCCAGTCGTCGACAAGCAGTGGTCAGTGTGCGCGCAGACGGAAAGGGGGGGTGGGGCGCAGGGAGTCTCGTCTAGAGTAATGGATCGACGTACTTCTTGACTGACTGGTTGGCGGTAGCGAGCGTCGAGGCGTGCTGCTGGATCGCACTGAGCTTGTCCTCCGAAGCTTGGACGTCGTCGCCGTGGTCCTGGCGGAATTGCTCAATGTCCTTCTGAAGGGCCTTGATCGGGATGTCTGCAGCGGCGACCCGCGCGTCCAGGTCCTGCGCGGAGGGACAGGTGGAGAGGGGGACGGGTCGAGCATCAGCGTCAAAGTCCAGATGCCGGTGAGCACGGGCGGCAAACGCACCTTGAGCTCATGCCGCAGCCCGGCTAACTTCTGCTGGGCGTCCTCGAGCCGCTGCTTGACCTCGCGCAGGTTTTGCAGCTGCTGTTCAAATCGCAGCAGCTCGTTCTCGGTCCGCGACAGGAGCGCCTTGTGCTTGAAGAGTTCGGCCTGCAGCCGCTCCTGCTCTTCGGCTGCGGTCGACAGCGCCGTGCGGGCAGTTTTGCTGAGAGCAGGCAGATGCGCAAGTTGAGAGGAGGGGTCAGTGTCGAGAGCGGCGAGGACAATGTAGAAAGGGGACCAACAGATCGCGCTCGATCTTGGCGATCTCGGGCTCGAGGTCTTCGGGCGTCTTGCTGGACGAGCCAGAGGTCGACTCCTCGATATTGGCGACCTCACGTCGCAGTGCCTCCGCCTCGGCATAGGCACGCACTAGCAATGTTGCGTCCTGCTTGAGTGTGTTGAGCGCGCCTTGCTTGACGAGGAGCAAGTCGAGCTCGGTCTTGATCTGCATCGGGCGCACACGGATGCGCCGACGTTTCATGTGAGCGCAAGGAAGAGCAAGCGAAGTAGAGGACCGAGAGCCGCACCGTCTGCGCCTGCTTTTCAATTGCGTCGCACGCAAGCCTGCGCTTGTTGAAGTCGGTGCTGAGCTTGCGGATGTCCTCGTTGGAGGGTACGGTGGCTTGACGGCCAATCGCTGCTCGCACCTCGACCAGCTCTCGGTCGAGTTCGGTGATGTCGAGCTTGCTGCGGGCTGCGTCTTCGGCGCGCCGGCGGTCGGACAGCATAAGCTCAATCTGGCGGCAAGATAAGCGTGCAGATTTCACGCCAGCTTCAGTCAATTGAGGAGGGCAGAAGACGCGAACAAGCCGAGCGCACGTATTTGAAGAAGGCCTCGGTCTCGTCTTCGTCAAACGGGCGGTTGCAGCCGAAGCAAACATTTTCTCGTTGAGCCCTGTCCCGAATGTTCTTGAACATCGTCGGCGCGTGGTCTGCGGCCGCGAGCAACCTGGCCAGAAGAGAGGGTGAGAATCAGCGTCCAGTTCACGGCTGCAAGCATGTGCGAGGATGGGGGAGACGCACTCTCGTCGACTGTCGAGATCCGTCTGCAGCTTCTCCACGGCCTCTTCAAGCGAGCGAACGCTGTGCGTGGCGAGCAGCTCGCGCTTCAGCTCGTCCCAATCTGCGGTTACGGCCGTCGGTGGAGCGCCCAGAGCACATTCAGCGGGCGGACTGGCGTCCGCGAGCGCGGTTGGCGTGAGGAGAGGGATACTCACCGCTGTGCTCCTTCTGCTTTTCCTTGATCTTGTCGCGCTCGGTCACGAGGTTGGCCCGCTGGGTCGCCACCTTGCGGTCGACTTCGGCCTTCTCAGACGTCTTTGCCCGGACCTCAATCTCGATGTCGCGCAGCGCGTTGGAGACTTCGCGATCCATAAGGCGCTCGTGAATGTCTTTGCCGACCAGCCTGCGGTACGCCTCGTTGTTGGCCGCGACGCTGCGAAGCGGCGCGCGCCAGTCAGTCCGGTTCAAGCCGCTGCCACATGAAGTGCGGAAAGAAGTGGAGGACGCACATGCCGGCAACCACTTGGCGCTTCTCTGCGAGGCTGCCTTTCAAAATGCTCGTCTTTGCGCGGCGCTCCATGCCAGCCTGGGCCTCCTTGAGCTCGGCCCCGAGCGCCTCGCGCTCGCCTTCAAGCTTGCCTATCTCGGCCCGACGCTCGCGCTTGAGGCTCTCGAGCCGACTCTCCACGAGCGCCTTCTCGGTCGCGGCAATGTGTGTCTTCCCCTCGGCGATGCGTGCAGTGCACGCGTCGACGTCCGACTGTGATGCGAGCGACTGAATCGACTGCGACTCATGTGAGTCAGATCGGACCTGTCGCTCGAGGTCGTCCTGCATAAAAAGGGAAAGAGCAAAGTCAGGGCTGATGGCCTGAGCCGTTCAGAGCGCCCGAGATGATGGGCGGAGACTAACGATCTGGGTGCGGATGTTTGTTTTGGACCCCGCCGCGCTCGCCTTGGTCGAATTGAGCTCGGTCAGATTGGCCAACATGTGATTCTCTTCCTCTTTGCCGGTTGTCTGGTAGCGGCGGGATGGAGCGTGGTGGTCAGCGTTTGCTGCGGCGCCAAGGCCGAGTGTCGGAGGGGTCACGAGAGAGAGAGAGAGAGAGAGAGAGAGAGAGAGAGAGAGAGAGAGAGAGAGAGAGAGAGAGAGAGAGAGAAAGACGCACTTTGAGCTTACGCAGCTCGTTCTCTGCCGCCTTGCGCTTGGCCCTCAACTTCTCCGTCACCTCGGCGACGTTCTCGTGCGAAAGAGCGTCGAAGTTGAATCCCGACAAGTCGTACCTGGAGCAGATGGTCTTTACGACGGCCGCTCGATCCGCGATCGCGCTCTCGTGGGCCTGTCGATTCGGCAAGCGTCGAGAGACCGCGAAACGGGCATCAGGGAATCTTCCCTCACGCCGCGAGAGCTGCAGTTCGCATCGCCTGATGGAAGGCGTTGCGAATACGAAGCACGCACCGTCAGTTCGCCCTCGACCTGACCCTTGCGCCGAACAGCGGCCGCTAGATCGGCCTCGCGCCCGCGCAGGCGCTCGTCGCAGTCGGCTCGCTTGTTCTCCGTCGAAACCTTCGTCCGGCGCTTCTCGGCCAGCGTCCGGTCAAAGTCCCTTTTCTGAGCCTCAAGATCAGCTTCCGAGTCTGTGTGATTGAGAAGATGCGGCGGGAAATAGGTGGGAAGCAGGGAGCGTCAGTTGCGGCGAAGTTGGAAGCTGGACGGGGTCGAAGCGGCGCACCTTGCAGAAGCGTCAGGCTCTCTTCCATCCCGCGCACCTCCTCCTCCCACGTTTCGACTCGCTGCTCGATCGCTTGCCGCTTCTGGACGACCTCGACAAACTGCTCAGCCTGCTCGCGCCATTCAAGGTTGATACCTGCGAGCTCGGACGCCTGCGCCGACAGGTCGTCGGCCCTCGCCTGCGACGCCGTGATCTTGCTCGTCAGGCGCGCGATCTTTGTCTTGATCTGGTGGGCAGGACAAGGGAAGTAGTGCACAGTCAGCCCCAGAGAGACAGCGAAACTGACCAGGGTAGACAAGGAGAAGCAACACACCGTCTCAGACCGGTCTTTGTCGGCCTTGAGGTGGTCAAGGTGCGCCTGCTCAGCCTTGAGGTCGGCGACGCGCTCCTTGCGGTCCTTCTTGATTGCGTCCAGCGCAGCCGTGTACCTGAGGGGGGAGTGAGCGCCGTGCAGGCCTGGTAGATCAGCGTCTGCGGTTCAAAGTGGCGATCAGGGAGAATCACGGAGCAAGGCAACTGACTTCGTCGCCTCGAAGATCTCGTCGAATTTGGCCTTGAGTTTGGCCGGCTCGCTCAACGGCCAGTTTGACTCCTCCTGATGGCAGAAGATGACGTTGTCGAGGATCGCGTGAGGCACGCCGAGCAGGCGCGGCAGTTCGATATCGATCTCGGAGCATTTGTTGGAGATCGTGTTGCGCTGCGGCGAGCGGCATATACGGACGGGGCGGTGATGATCAGCGCGGGCGCCCGGCGAGCAGCGGTAGGGGCAGGCGCCCAGACCGTCGAGAGGTCGACCACGTACCTTGACGTTGGTCTCTCCCGCCTCGTCCATCGCAAGCACGCCCTCAAGCGTCTTCATGCTCAGACCCGTCTTCTTGACGCTAACGCTCAGATTGCGCGTGACGACCATGCGTGCGCGGTTCGTGTTGCGGAACCGGAGCTTGACCTGCGCGCGCACCTCCTTCTCGCCCGCCATCTAGTAGTCGGCAAAAAGCACAGAGTGAGAGTAGTTTGCAGCGCCTGTCAGCTTGTGGGCACCAGAAGATGTGGCGCGTGCGCCGTGCGGAGAACAAAGTGCGTGGGCGGCGGACCTTGGGGTCGTGAACGAAGGCGCCGCCCTTGGTGTTGGGAGGCAGCTCGCCCGTTGTCGCGTACTTGAGGCACTCGATGATGGTCTGCCGACGCGCGCGCAAAGGAGAGCATTCTGGGTCAGCTCCCACCGAATGGCTCAGCGTGGCAGGCGGGCGAGCCATCACGCAGGAGCCAGGCGGCGGGTGGAGAGTGAGCGCGTACCGTCTTGCCCGTCCCGTTCGAGCCGACGATGACCGTCACGGGCGACTGGAACTCGACGACGGCCGCAGCATTGTTGCTGTCAGAGACGAAGCAGAAGCCGGTCAGCATGTTTCGACGCTTCAGAAAGGGGCAGCATGACAGCGAT
The DNA here is from genome assembly GCA_014825535.1 of Cystofilobasidium bisporidii. NCBI lineage: Eukaryota > Fungi > Basidiomycota > Tremellomycetes > Cystofilobasidiales > Cystofilobasidiaceae > Cystofilobasidium > Cystofilobasidium bisporidii. The sequence continues at coordinate 154,189 of MVAK01000031.1, read as the reverse complement.
GGAGAACAGGCTTGGAGGAACGGGGACGTGCTCGAACGACCGGATGCCGCGAATGACGAGGCGGTCGAGCGACGACCTGAAGTCGCGACGGACGCAGCATGGCATCAGGACCTGCGGCAGACAGCGACACAGAGAGGGAAAGCAGCGGGAGATCACCTACATGATGCGTTGGGGGACGAGAGACCGGGAGGGAGGGACGCGAAGGCAGCAAGATGCTCGTCAGGGTCAAAGGCGACCTCTGGCTCTGGGCTGCTGGCCTGAGGACGCGCCGACCTGTCGCTCCCTTTCGCCCCGAGCCGTCACCCCTTCGCCCTCCCCGCCCGAAGCCTCGACTGGACCGAGGTACGGGTCTCGTCCGCTCTCGCTCGCTCGCGTCCTTCGACAGACCAGTCCTGACTCCATGTCGAGGCGTGCCATGGCTTGTCCACCCTCCCCTTCAGCTCATCCACCAACTCCGATCCGCTCGAAGCACGGCGCTTGCTACGGGATCCCCTCGTACCTCCTCCGACGGCAAGCTTTTGAACAACTCTTTGGCTCGGCTGAAGCAGACGTACGCGGAAACCGGCATCTCAAATCCCTGCCTGCTGCCTGGAGCTTCCCCAGTCCGCCTCGCTGGCCTTGCCTGCAGGGCCTAGCTCCAGCCTCTCGAGACTCCCAAGCCCGTCGCCGCAGCTCCTGCCCGAGGCCCAGCCCAACGGATGGCCTTGCCCTCCCCCCTCGCCCGTTCGCCGCATCGTCTACGTGCGTGCTTGAAGCTTTGTCATTAAACTCTTCCGAACGGGAGCTGACGATGGGCGACGCGTCCGCCTGCATGAAGTGGGTCAGCTGCTCGACTCTCGTCAAGCGGACGGCTTCGCCCCTGCCGGCGCGCGAGGCCGTGCGGTCGCCTCTCTGGCCTCTCTCCAGTCGCCTAGAGGGCACCCCCGCTGATCATCTCTTTCTCCCGCTGCTACCTGCAGGCTTTCTGACCAGTGGAAGCCCAATTCCTTCTGCTTTCATCTGGCTGCCGTTGCGACGCGACCTGCACTCGAGCGCTTCAGGCCAGGGCGACGCGCTCCAAGGCGGATCCGACGCGCCTGCGCCTGCGCCGGCGCCGACGACCGACCCTCTGCCCAGCTCCCTCATCTTAACTAGTAGCGGGCATCTCTCCGGCTCCTTCGATGCGCCGCCATCGGCCGACAAGCCGGTCAAGACGTCGACAGACAAGTCAGAGCACCTCCCGTTCGACAACGTGATCTCGCACCGCATCAGCCACTCGACCTGGGGAAATGGATACAACACGCGCAAGGACTCGTGGTCGTCCCCCTCGTCCTATCTCTCGTCCACTGAGCGTTTGCGGTCAAGCTCCGAGGGATCATCGCCCGACGGTCCTGCTGTCGAGCCCTGCCGCACGCCTCGATGGTCGGCCCAGCTCTCGCGCACGACGAGCGCGCGCGGCGTCCGGTCACCGCGGAGGGGTACCGGACTCATCTCCCCAGCGCACGAAGTGATCAAGGCGGCATTCTGGAACAAAATGAGTCGCGTGAAGCAGCCGATCGAGCGCAAGCGAGAATGGCTCTCGCTCGAGCTCTACAGGACGCGCAGGATGTCCTTGGCCGAGGCCAAGGTTCGTTGCTCGCCCTTCTTGCTGCCTACCCTAGCCGAGCCAGGCCTTGACGGCCACCCTTCTCTGTTTACTCTGGCAGATCCACGCCGCCAAGCCGCATCCGGCTGAGCTGGAACCGATACAGTTGCCGCTATCGGTGCGGCAGGTGTTCCAGCTCGCCCGGCGCTCCGAGCGGCCGTTCCTCATGTCACCGCGCGAACGCGAGGAATGTGACCTCGAGTTCAAGCGAACTTCTGAGGCCGACTTGGACAAGATCATCATCCGGTTCCGCAGAACCCGTAAGGCCGTCTCACACCGCTACCTCTGTGTCGCGCTTCTCAATGTGCCTGACCACTCGTGCTTGCCTTCGCAGACCCGCATCTGCTGTCGCAGCACGCGCCCGTATGGTCCGGCCCGCCGCCGAAGCCCAAAATGTCGCGCACCGCCCGCAGCCTCTTCACTCAAGATTGGAGTAGCCGCCCGGAGAATGCGCCTGAACTGTGGCAGGACGAGTACGAGCGCCAGTACGCGTTCGAGATCGCGTACAATGGCGTGAGCGCAGAAGAAGTCAATGTGCGTCTCCTACTCGCTGACCCCTTGCCTGTGTCGTTTACCTTGACGAGCGTTCGACTGACGTTCTCGGCTCCGCGCAGCGTTTCGAATCGATGGCTAGTGCGTACTTGCCGCTTTTGACTTCCTCCTGCATTCCTCCTGCCGCTGACGCCGTCAACCGATCTTGCCCTGCAGACGCAGGCGCCACTCAAACTCGACCGTTCAGACCCTCGAGGCTGGCATATCAAGCCTTCCGGCGGGCGTGGTACGCCAAAGAGGGGGGCTCAATTCCATTGCGCCAGCGCGGCGAGGCGTTCAAGCAGGCGTACAAGGCCGCGGGCGACGCGGGTCCCGCTGTGCGTCCAGCCTGCCTCTCTGCCTTCGCGACGGCCCCCGCTGACCAGATCAACCCCGTCCTTCCTAATACAGGCATTCGAGCAGGAATTGAGTCGACTGGAAGGGGCCGAGCCGAAAGCCGCCTCCGAGTGAGGGTCGCCGCCCAGCCGCAACCGCCTCACCTGGACGCCGCACTGCGCTTCGACCTGGCCGCATTCGTAGGGGGGTAGCAAAGACCTCGCCTGACGTCGCTTCCGCCGCCGGTCGGGACGCCCGACCGCCTCTCGCTCGACGAGTTGCTTGCGACGAGAGCGACACACCACTGCTCTACCTTTGGGCGGCTTCGACCGACCCGACCGACGCCCTGCTTCCGACAGGAACCACCACTCAACCACCCTCGCGCTCTTCGGCTTGCGCCAACCAGCCGTCTATGTGACTCGTTGGAATGTCACCTTCACCTGTCCCTTCTTTTAAGTGATGTTCTCAATTATGTTTGTTCTAAATCATGAGTCTATGATGAGGCTATGACGGTCGACCCCTTGGGCCTTGGCCCTCGAACGGCCTCGCTCGCACATGCGTTCGGCCGGAGTTCGGAGATGGAAGGAGAGGGGAGGAAAATAAAATAAAAGGGGCTGCTGCGCGTCACGCGTTCGGGTCTCGCGCGGTCTCGAGCCGTTGCCGTATCTCTTGACGACCTCTTCTCCACCCACACCCCCACACGGCGCATTCTTCTGCAGTTCTCGCCCGTCTATCCCATCATGTCCGTCATGACAGGTCACCTCTACGCCGTCTTGGCTGTGCCCTTCACCGCGTCGACGGCCGAAATTCGCGCGGCCTACCTGCGCAAGTCGCTTGAGACGCACCCAGACAAGGGGGGCGACGACGCCCTGTTCCGCGAGGTTCGCCTCCTTCCCCAGCCCCCATCCACCTTGCTCGTGTGCGAGCGCTGACTTGCATTGTGTGTCTGTCTGCAGATCAAGGAGGCATACGAAGTCCTGTCCGATGCGTCCCAGCGACGGTCGTACGATCTCAAGCAGGGCTTCGGTTTCACGTTCAGCAGCGGCTCTTCATCGACCGGCTCGTCGGCCTTCTCGTTCTCGTCCGCCTCGTCCTTCTCGTCCGCCTCGGACCCGCGGTCCTTCTCGTCCTCGTCCTCGGGCAAGCACCCCCGCCCGCCGTCGGATGACCCGCGCTTGCGCCCACCGAAACGATCGTCCTTCTCGGCGGCCTCGTTCGGCGCTTCGTCGTCGTCGGCACCGCCGTCGTCCGCAGGCTCCTCATTCGGCGGCCGAGCGACCGAGGAGCGGTGGAAGCGGCCGCGGAAAACGAGTGCGTCGACCGAAAAAGGGGACGGACAGGAGACGACGAAAGCCAGTCAAGGGACCGTCGTCGAGGAGAAGGACGAGGACATCTTCGAATTCGCGTGGTGTTGAGCGACAGGCCTGGCTGCTGGGCCTGTTCGACTCGCAGCCCACACGCAGCACCATCATCACCCGACACCATCGGACGGCATCATAAACGTCCAAGCGTCGCCTCATCTGCCTCTCAGAGCCCATCAGCCCATCGTCCAGGCGCGCAGCCTTCCAATTGCCCTCATCGACAACCTTGGCGCCTCGACACGTCCAGCGGCTGGCTGCTCGATCGCTGGCCTCGCGCGCGCCGCGAGACGCACGCATCGCTGCGCGCTTCAACACACTCGCTTGCGACCGACTGAACAGTCGGATCAAACCCTGGACAGAGTCTAGAAGGCCCAGCGCCCGCTGAGGCGGTCGTGTAGAAGAGGGCGGCGACAGTTTCTCGTGCGCAGGCGACGCAGACGCCCTTTAGCGGCACGACAGGACGTTGATCTCGACGACTCTGAATGACCTTTGACGAGCCTGTTCGCTTGTCTGTTGTCTGGACTGAGGTCCCCATCCCGCTCGCCCTTTCTCTCAGTTCCTTGAGTCCTCTGTGAAAGGAGCGCAGACTGCTCGACGAGCGAGTCGGCCTCTGCGGGCGTCATCCCCGCGCGGGGCCGCACCAATACTCGCGCTCTCAACCAACTCTCGCTCTGTCCGACCCTGTCTTCCTTCAGCCTCTTCGTGGACGTCACCCTCCCCCCCCCCCTCTTACCCTTCTCCGACACTCCCAACAACTCCCATCGACCAACCGACCAGCTCATCGCGCCACCTCCCCATCTTGACTGGCGTCTCGCATGGAGGACGACGCCCTGACGGCCGCCCAAGCCCGCGTCCGGTTCCTCGAGACACAGTTTCAGCGGGCGCTCGACGACAAGGCGGCCCTCGACGCCAGGCACCGCGCCGAGGCGGCCGACGTGCGCGAGCAGAAGGCACAAGCCATCAAGGAGCGCGACGAGTGGAAGGCTCGGTGCGATCAGACCAAGGACGGCGGGCAGCAGCGGGAGCTCGAGCTGCTCCGGAGCAGGGTCAAGGATATGGTCGCCGAGGTCAGTTTCAGCCCCCCCCCCCCCCTTCTCTTTCCTGACCATGATGGTTGAGCTGATGCCTCGACCTTCTGCATCCCTCAGATCAAGCTCAAGGAGGCCATGTGGGACAAGCGCGAGGAGGTCGCCCACCGGACGGCTGACGCGCTCAATTACCAGCACAAGGAGGACATCAAGATGCACGAGGTCCTGCGCAGTGCGTCGTCCCCGTCGCCTCCCCCATCCTGAGGGCCCCCAAGGGCAGCCAATGATCTCGCTGACTGTCCTGTTGCTCTGATTGGACAGAGATGATCCAGCACAAGGACCATACTTCGCGAGAGCGAGAGACATTGCTCGAGGGCGACATTCGCACGCTCAGGGCGTCGAACCGCACGCTGCAGGTTGGCCCGTCTGAACGCCCGTCTCGCCTGTCTGCGCACACTGAGAGCCTCAGCTGACCAGCTGCTCATTCCTGCAGCTCGCGGTCGACCGGCAGTCGCGCATGAGCACGGTCAAGGAGCTGAACGCGCTTTCGAAGCAGGCCGACGATTTGCGACATAAGCTCGCCATCGCCGAAGTGCGAGCCGCCTCCCAGATTCTCGCCCTGTCTCTGATCGAGGCGGACCAAGGCCTGACCCTGTTCGCACGCTTAACAGAACAACCTGGTCATTTTTAGGGCGGAGAACGATCGGCTCAACAAGACCGTTCGTGCGTTCGAAACCCACCAGACCGACTTTCAACGGCACCTGGCCAAGGTCGAGGCCTCGTACGAGCAGCTGCAGACCGCGTGGAACGAGCAGCGCTTGCGCCAGGACGAGAGCAAGCAGGCGGCCGAGAAGCTCCGCAGCGAGCTGATGGCAGCTCGGGGCGAGAAGCAGCTGCTGGAGCGCTCGCTGGCCGAGCTCAAGTCCAAGGCCGCCAAAACGGCCGAGAAGCGCAAGGAGATCGGGCGCAACGTCCAGTCAGAAGCGGTGCGTTCCGACTTTTATCGCTGTCTTTCGCGAGCCGAGCCCTGACCTTCTCCGCTCGGTCTGACCTTGGCTTCCCTCGAAACCCTTCTACACAGACGACTGTCGCCTCGCAAAAGGCCGTCATCGCCCGCCTGTGCGAGCAGATCGCGACCCTGTCAGGTCGCGCGATCGAGCCAGACATCTCGGCCCTGCCCACGACCGGCCAGTCAAAGCGAGCCAGGACGGCGTCCGTCAGCGACGTCAGCAGCGCCCGCATCAGCCCAGCATCTGTGCGTCTCGACGTCTGCGGATCTTCCACTTCTCCTGGGACGAGGCCTGCATAGCTGACCTTTTGGTCTTCGACTCCACCCAGCCTCCCCCTTCTCCACCTGTGGCCCCTGTTCCTGCTGCTGACGCGCCTCCGTCGCAGACGCCCAGCAAACGGCCTGCTGCCCGACCCAAGCCCCCAGACTCAGACGACGACGACGACGACGACGATGACACCTACACGTTCGGCAAGCGCCAAAAGCGGACTGTCTCGGGCTCGTCCAAAGCCAGTACGAGCTCAACGGCAAGTGTGACCGACTCGTCCGCCATGGACCTGAGCCCTGTACGCTCTCCTTCGCCCCTGTCGAGTAAGGAGTCGACCCCTCGTCCGCGGTCCGTCACACCTGCTCAGTCAGCGACCGCATCGACCTCGACCCTTGCACGAGCGGGTCCCGGTTCGTCTTCGGCGTCGACGTCCGCACGCCATTCGCCGGTGGCTGCCACCTCATCGCAGCGGATCAAGACCTCGCCGCCGGTGCATCAAACGGGCCATGCAGGGATCGACATCCAGAACCTCGAATTATCGGACAGCGACGACAGCGACGACGAGATCGTCGTCACGGGCGAGGTGCGCTTCTAATGCCATTCTTTCTTTCTCAACCGCTGCGCGCTCGCCACCTGCTCGCTTACCCCTGCCCGACTTTATTTCCTGTGCAGAAATTCGTCGTCCCGATCAAGTCCTTGCCCAGGAGGAACCGGACGGCGCCCGTCAAGCCGCCGCCGCCGTTCCCGATGAAGTTCAGCGCCTCGCAATTCTCCTCGTCGCAACGTCGACCGCTTTAGACGCCGGCCGCCGCAGGAGTTCCCCACCCCCATCTCTTGTCCGACAATCTCCTCCGCGTCCCGTGTCCGTCTGGCTTGTGTTGTACTGCTCTCTGCTTGATGACCCTCCTCTCTCGCTCCGCCTTGCCTCCATCTACGATGATTTTGTCCCCCTGCGAGGAGAGCGGTCCGCTCGCCCGTAACCCTAGCCGACGGCCTCGAGCGGCGCGGAGCGATCGAGTCCCGTCCGAGACGCCTCGACTCCATCCGGTGGTGGGCTGAACCTCACCTCAACCGCCATCCACGTCTCCTGTCCCACTCTCCCCTCGCACATGTCCGCCTCACAGAACGATGCCGGCATCAAGGCCCTCCTTTCGCTCGGCCTCGACCGCGACATCGCACTGTCAGCGCTCCAGGTGCGTCTGGGCCGTGCTCCCTTCGGCGTTTCTCTGCGCACGCGCGTTCGTGAGGTGGGGCTGCGGCGATGATGCTGACACGCGGACGAACACGCATCCCTGTCCTGTCGAGCAGCGAACCAACGGCGACGTAGACCGAGCAGCGGACTTAGGTGCGTCTCCCTATGCTCTGCCCCTGCACCGGAAGATGGAGGCGAGAGGGTGATGTCGATGGGGCCGGGCGCCTTTGACCGAGCTGCGGCTTCTGCTTGGCGGCTGCGACGGCTGCTCCATCCTCTTTCTGCCCGTCCGCCGCAGAGAGGGGTGTGAAGAGGTCTCTGCTCCGGTGACGGATGCGAGGCTCGAGCGCCGCTTTGCAAGCCGTCCAGAGAGCACAGCCTTGGTTGCGATGCCTGCTTAACGGCCGAACGTAGCCTGGACGAGACTGACGCTAGCTCCTTCCCTCCCTCCTCTGCCATCGCTTCCCTCCGATCTCGCTCAACGATGCCCCCTCGTCTGTTTCGCTACACCTCGTCTCTTCCGACCGACCCCTCGGCGGGCTTCCAATCATTTGCAGCGTTCGAGACCATGCAGCTGTCCGACAAGGACGAGGTCAGGCCCCCTCCCTTCTTGCGTGACCCGGGCGAGATCGGCTCGTTGCACCCTTCGACAGAGCGGCTGACGAATCCGACCCTCTGCTCTGCCCTCAACAGGTGAGCTCTGCCGCTCTTGCTCCTGCCTTGTCCGCGGACCATGGGTCGGCTTCGACCCCTCCGGCTTCCCCCCCTGTTGCAGCCCCTTCGAGCTCGGCTCCCTATGGAAACGTGCGCTGGGGGTCGACCGAGGTCGTGCGCAAGGTGCGCGGCGACGAGGACGGCTCTGGCGACGAGAGTGATGGCGACGACGAGGAAGGCGGTGATGAGTGGGTCGACATGGGCTCGTCGCCGCCGGGCAGCAGCACGCCCATGTTCCCATCGTCAACCCATCGCCGGCTGCCGTCAGGCAGCTCGGCCGTGTCCAACACGTCCACCAACGCATCCACGACGCTGCCTGGCACGCGTCCCTCGTCCCAAGCGGCTTCCACCGTCGCTCCTTCCTCGCGCGCGAGCTCGATTTATTCGACGACGTCTTCGAAAAAGTCCAAGTCGGCACGGTGGCTGACGTCCCCCTCCGCACCGTCGTCGTCGTCCAAGCGCTCGTCCGTCAAGATGGGGTCAAGCCCGCCATCCAACACGCCACTCAGCCACTCAGTCATCCGCTCGCTCCCGCTCGGGTCAATGGGTGCGCGTTTCTGCTACCTTCCTCGCACGAAAGGCGCTGCGGGCTGACAATCTTCTGCGCCTTGCACCTGGCACTCGCCGACGGCAGTCCCCCTTGGCGACCAGAAGCCCAAGTCGTACAACAGCAAAGCCCGCAAGCTGACGGGCGAGGCTGCCAGTGCGTCTCGCTTCCCCTTCGGTCTCCCTCTGACAATCTGTCAGAGGTTGGACCTTTACTGAAGATCCCTTCCCCCTCTGTGGCCGCCCTCGCTCCAGAGCACGACGAGGCAGCTCAGAATCTTGTCGCGGGTCTTTTTGCCAGGACCGACTCGTCGACTTCCTCGCTGCCGACGGCGGCCAACCAGGCGCCAGCCACGACCAAGGACCGCGAGGAGAAGGAGTCCTCATCCTATCGTCCACGTCTTTCGCTGTTCGGCCGTCGCTCGCATGGCGCATCGCCGAATGCCTCGCCCCAGCCGCCCAACGCCGCGCTGCCGACATCGACAAGCCCGAACGCGACCCCCGCCAAGTCTTACGTTGCGAATCAGCCGTCCGCAGCCCCGCCCTCTGTCAGCACGATCCCGCCGACGCCCGTTCTCGACAACCCGCCGCAACCGTCCGTCCCCTCGGTCTCGTTCGATCCCGCGGACGACGATGCGAGCAACCGTCGCGGACGCGAGCGCACATCGCGCCTCACTGCTCGGTCCATGTCGCCTTTCTTCTCGCGAGGCCGGTCGCGCTCGCGCGCGCGCTCGCCCTCATCCGACGTCGGCCCTCTGCGCGGCCGGCTCGGCACGTCCGAGGCGGCCGACTCGGACTCAGACGACGACGCCGGCGCTTACACGTCGGGCGACGAGCCGGTCGGGTACGACGATGATGGATTTGACGAGGACGACTACGAGGAGCCGGACGACCTCGGCTACGACGAGGTAACGGACCTCAACACGGACGCCAATGCCGAGTCGACCATGATCCCGTCGCCGTCCGGCCACGAGGGCGAGATGGTGCCATGGTCCGATCTGTACCAGACGCAGCCGCAGGACCTCGGCGAGGGCCCCAACGTCGTGGTTCCGCCGACGACCGACTTCCTGTTCGCGCGATCGTCGACCGTGCCGACGTCTGGCCTGCGCTTCCTCACGGGCCGACCCGAGTTTGGGCGCGACCGATGCACCGTCAAGCTCATCCAGGGCGACCCGGACGAGGCGCTTGAAAAACGCGGCAAGCGCCAGCGGCGGTACGTCGTCGCCAGCGACCTGAGTGAGGAGAGCGGTTACGCGGTTGAGTGGGCGATCGGCACCGTCGCGCGCGACGGCGACGAGATCTGGGTCGTCAACGTGCAGGAAAACGAGAGCAAAGGTGAGTCATCTCTCTCCACCTCGCGCGAGCTGCTGCACCATCGACGCTCCCTGGCTGATCCATCATCTCTCTTCTTTTGCCTTCGACAGTCGATCCCAAGGTCCTGGCGTCGCAGGACAAGCAGGAGAAGATTAAGCTGCAGCGCGAGCGCCAAGGCCTGGCTCAGAGCCTGGCTCGCCAGGTGACGGGCGTCCTCCAGGTGCGCGCCTGCTTCGCACGGGGTGTCGGCCTCATAAACACGCTGACCGCTGTCCTCTTGTCTTTCTCACGGCTCACAGCGGACGCACCTCAACCTGACGATCATTTGTCAGGCGGTGCACTCGAAGAATTCGAGGCACATGCTGATCGACTTGATCGACTTCCTCGAGCCGACGCTGATGATTGTCGGCAGTCGCGGTCTCGGCAAGCTCAAGGGGTGCGTCGCATCTGACCGTTCATCCTTCCTTTTTCTCTGCTTGACGCCGACCTTTCTGTCTTGTTCCCTCTGCAGGACCATCCTCGGCTCAATGTCGCACTACCTGGTGCAGAAGTCGTCGGTGCCGGTCATGGTCGCACGGCGGCGTCTGCGCAGGCACCTCAAACGGACGGACCCGGCGATTCTGCGCCAGGCCGCTCGCGTCTCGCTCGCCCAAGCCGGCATCGAGAAGACGGCCTCCGGCAAGGAAGTCGAAGTGGATGCGGAGGAGCTCGAGCGCGAAGAGGACGCGAGCGCCAAAGACGCCGCGCACGCGCGCGAGGTTGAGGCCATCACCGGCGAAGCCCCACACTAGAGACATTTTCGGTCCCTCCTTTCTTGCTTCCTGTACACCCAACTCCATACTTGCTCGTCCGCTCGCTTCAGGTTGTACTTCAGGCCCTGCCTTTGCCTCCCCTCGCCTCCCTCCTCATCCCTCGTACTCTTACCACCGTAGGTTACACACTCCTCCACGCGCTCATTCCTCGCCCCTCTGCTATCACACATGACCTCACCCTTCTTTTCGCTTCGCCGCGCGCTCGAGAGCTTGTCATGTCGATCTAGTGCAGGCGGTCGAGGCGCGAACCGTAGACCCGGCCTTCCTTCAGGACGGCGAGCAGGTGGTCCTCGGGCCGGTCGAGCACGGTAATGTCCTCCTGCGCGAGGTGTCCCAGTTGCGATGGATCAGCGCATGTCGGTCGCTTGACGGGCTGATGGAAAAGGAAGAAGACGCACCAGGGGATTCTTGTCGAGAATCAGCAGGTCCGCAAACGCGCCGGGCGCGACGACGCCGATCTTGCCCTCCATCTTGAGCATCTTGGCTGCATGATTGAGGGCAGAATGAACAGCAGGCGTCAACTAGCAGGTCAAAAAGCTCAGTTGCACTGCATGGGAGAAACGGCGAACCTGGGTTGATTGTCGCGTGCTTCAGGATCGTCGGCGCGTCGAGCACCTCGGCGCGGACCGCAAACTCTGCAGAGGGCGCCGGTCAGCATGGGCAGGCGGGACGAGATGCGTCGCCACAAAAAAAATGAGCGGAACCAACCTTCGGTCTGCAGTGCGTGCATCGACGTCAGCAGGTCCGAGCCGTAGCAGACGGTGACGCCCGCCTTCTCCGCGATCACGAGCGCCTCGAGTCCCTTGACCATGACCTGCGCATTCTTCACCTTGCCGTCAGCGGTGAGAAAGTTCTCGAATGGTGGCCTCGTCATGATGCCGTAGCACGACAAGGTCGGGGTGAGCTGTCGGATGCGCAAGCAAAGAAAAGCCAAAGCTCCGTCAGTGTCGACAGCCAGCCAGACGCGTACAGTTGCAGGGTCGACGCACGTAGACGCCCTTCTCGGCCATGTACTTTGCCGTCTCTTCGTCGAGCAGGTTGCCGTGCTCGATGCCGCGGACGCCGTTGTCGACGGCGTGTCGGATCGAGGCGACCGTGTAGGCGTGCGCCGTCACCATCTTGCCGCCCATGTTGTGGGCTGTCTGCGTGATGGCGCGCACCTCCTCCGGCGTGTACTGGATCGAATCAATCGCGTCCGTCTCGCTCGCGACGCCGCCGCCGCACATGACCTTGATGAAGTCAGCACCAGCCTTGAGCTCCTCGCGGACCGCACGCAAGACCTGCCAGAATAAAGCAAGGTTCAGCCAAGAGTGCCTTTCCCTCGTACGACAGGGGGAATGTCATGGGCGAACGGACCTCCGGCACGCCGTCGCAGGTACGGCCGAGGGACTCGTGGTGGCCACCGCAGCAGCCGTCGGGCGCGCCCCCGCTGATGCCTGGGGTGAAGTCGCCGTGGCCGCCCGACTGAGAGAGGGCTGCAGAAGAGGGAGAAGGCCGACAGTGTGTGAGTGCCCACTCGGGGCTGTGAGAGGCAGGCAAGCCTAAGACTCACCTTTGCCGCATTGGAATAGACGTGGGCCGGGGATCAGACCTTCAGCGATCGACATGGCGAGCGGCTTGGACGCGCCTCCCTGCGATGCCGATAGCGTCAGTCGAGCATGACCATAGGTGGGAGAGTTGAGGACCCAGACGGACCGTGTCGCGGCAGGTGGTGAAGCCTCGCAAGAGCATCTCCTTCAAGACATAGGTCGTCCGCAGGCTGACGAGCTCCTGCGGCGTGCGGACGAGGTCGGCCATGGTGGCCACGCCCGGGACGGCCGAAACGTGGACATGCGCGTCGATCAAACCTCTGGAGGCAGCCTTTCAGTATGCGTATCCCCTCAAGCAGGGGGAAGGTGAACAGCAAAAGTTGAGACGCACGGGCAGACGAAGCGACCCTGGAGGTCGATGACAGTGAGGCCGTCCGCAGCGGTTTGTGCCTCGTCCGTGCTCTCGACGACGCCCTTGACGATCTTGACGTCCCGAAGACCGGGAAGGAGGGCACCCGAAGCTGCATCGACGATGTAGCAAGACTTGAGAAGGAAACCTTCAGGCGCCGGCGACGACCAGGGCTTGATGGCGAGCTTGGCGAGCCTGCGAGGGGAAGCCGCACGCGCCGGTCGTCGGTCAGAGCCGCGCCTTCAGCTCGATTCTCGGCGGCGAAGGTAAGGGAGAAGACAAACAGGGACGGTCGCGTCTCGGATGGGCCGGGAAAGATGCTGGCGGGCGCGATCTGCATGGTGTAGAAGCAAAAGGATCTGTAGGAGGTGGATGAGGGTCAGAGGAGTACTGCTGCCTGACTTGCAGAGGGGGGGGGGTGCGGCACGAGCCGATCGTTGCGGCGCGAGCCGAAGGCGCGGGGAAGGCCGCGGCCGACGGCCGGGGGGTCAAGTCGGCCATTAGATCGGGTTGTCCCTGAATCCCGAAATGGCCTGATCAGCGACCTACAGATACGGTTCACCTGAACTGGCAGGATAACGCACGACTGTCGAGGTCGCTAGCATGCAGGTGGACGATCCATCTCGGTACAAGTCGGTATGCAGCGTCGCGCCCTGTGCTGAAGCTGCTGCGAGCGAGCCGCGGACTCGAGTCGCCCCGCGCCTTCTTTCCTCCCCGCCAACGTCGACTGCGACCTCGCGTCCCCTCCTCCCTCAAATGACCTATCGCACATGGCCGGCTGCCGGACTTTTCGAGCCTATACTCTCTGCCACCCCTGCCAGAACTTCGGCCGCGCGGCTGTCCATATTGAGCGCCCACGCGAGGCGTCGCGTCGATAAAGGGGGCAAGAGTCGCAGCTCGGTCTCCCCTTCTTCCCTCCTCCTTCTCGCGGAGCCAATCCAACTGGCACGTCATTCCTCTTCGACGTCCGTCAAGTTACGCTCTCGACAAGAGGCTTCCGCATCCGGCCTGCTGCCTGCCCTCTTCGCCTCCGATCGCCACCCCCTCTCGAGTCGTCTCCAGCCATGTCGGCCTCCTCGCCCGCCGCCCTTTCCCCCACGTCCACAAACCACGACCTCAATGACAAGTATGACGGCAAGGAGACTGTCGGTGTCTCGGAGCATGAGGTTGTCGCCATCGACCCTGCGGTCGAGAAGCGTGTCCTGCGCAAGATCGACTCGGTAGTCCTCATCATCTTTGGTGCGTGACCCCCCCCCCCTACTTCTCAGCCTGCCCTCACACATCCGTCCGTCTTACTGACCCCTAAATTCTCACTCCCACCCTTCCATCCCCTTCCTGAATCACAGCATTCGTGTACCTTTGGCAGTACCTGGATAAAATAGGCATTTCGTACGCGGCCATCTTCGGTCTCAGGACGGACCTGCACCTCGTCGGGCAGGACTACTCGTGGGCCTCGAGCGCCTTCTACTTTGGCCAGCTCGTCTCCGAGTTCCCGGCCGTCTACCTCCTGCACAAGCTGCCAATCAAGTGGTTCGTAGCGTCGACTGTGGTCCTATGGGGTCCGTCTGTCTGCCAAACTCTTACTCAAGCGAACCCCAGCAGTGCTGACGGAATTGTCTTCCTCTGGGCGCCGGCCTTTGCCAGGATGCGTTATGATGTCGACCGCCGCCGCTAACGACTTTGCCGGCCTCGTCACTGTCCGCGTGTTCCTTGGTTTCATGGAGGGCGCTGTCGCCCCGGCCTTCGTCCTTTTGACGTCTATGTGCGCTCTTTTCTCAACCTATCTCACTCTCTGGTTCGCCTGGACTAACGCATGCTCTCGGTGTGGTTAATCGTTTGTTAGCTGGTACCGCAAGCGCGAGCAGCCACTCCGGCTGGCCGTCTTCGTCTCCGGTAACGCAATGGCCCAAATCGTCGGTGCGCTCTTGCTGTACGGCTGTGGATCCATCGAGGGCGCGTCCCTGGCCGGATTCCGCATCAGCTTCCTAATCTGCGGAGCGGTCACGATCATCCTCGGCCTCATCTTTGTCTGGCTCGTGCCCGTCGACCCGAGCCGGGCCTGGTTCCTTACGCCGGAGGAGCGGCTCATCGCCGTCAGTCGCGTCGCGCAAGAGCACGCGAGCACTCAGCACTCGAACTTTGACTGGCACCAGGTCCGCCAAACGCTCATGGACCCCAAATTCTACCTCACTTTCCTTTGGGCCTTCCTCAGTACGCAGCCTTCCTTCTTTCGTTGCGATCCTCCTGTTTTGCGCTGACGCCGCGCCATACCTCCTGAGCACAGTCTGCGCGACGTCGGTCGTCTCGTTCGGCTCCATCGTCATCAACGGCTTTGGCTTTTCCCCATTCAAGGCAAGTCGACGTCTTTTATGTGTATGCGCCTTGGCGCCCGCCTAACACTTTGACGCTGCTCGGCCACTATCATCAACGCAGACCATCCTCGTCGGCCTACCCGGCCCTGCCATCCAGCTGTGCTTCATTTGGCTCGGCATCCTCTTGCTCCACTTCTTCCCGAACCAGCGCGGCGTCATCCAGACCCTCTTGCTGCTGCCGCCATTCGTTGGCGTCATCATGATGAAGTGCCTGCCGTACGAGGACAAGTGGGCGCTCACCGTCGGCTACTGGCTTGCCACGGCCAACAGCAGTGTCTTCGTCCTCAACGTGAGTCCGATCCGATTCCGCTTTTTTGGGGCCCTGTCTTGAGGTCGACGCTGATCACCGAAGTGTTTTGCAGATGTCGTGCATCGCGTCCAACACGAAGGGCCACACCCGTGCGGTCGAGCTTTTCCTTACTCGCGCTCTCGATATTGGTGGTAAAGCTGACGGACGAGTTCCTGTCTTTTCTCCTTGCCCAACAAATGTCCAGGCAAATCAATGTTCTCGATCGTCTACTTCATTGGTCGGTTCTCCTTACCCTCTTCACCTCAGCACAGCAGATGTTCTGACGCCTTTCACTCCCTGACCTTGCTTTGTTGCACAGGGTACTGCTGCGGCTGCATCGTTGGCCCCCAAGTTTTCATCAGCACCGAGTCGGTGCGTGTCTGCTTGCAGCTCCTGCGGTCTCGCTCTTAATCTGAGCTGTCCCGCTTACTGCCCTGGCGCATGTGTACACCTTCCTCAGCCCCTCTACCCGACCGCCATGGGCTCTTGCATCGGCTTCTACTGCGTCTACATCTGCGCGCAAATCCTGTACCGCCAGTTGTGCGCGCGCGAGAACAAGCGGCGTGATCGGCTCGCGGTCGAGGGCAACGAGGCCGCCGTCCCCAGGTGCGTCTCTATGGCAAGCCCCAGACCGCAGCCTCTCGCTCTGCACGATCTCCTGACCTCGATGTTCCCCTCTCCCTCTCTTGCGCGCCCGCACGAGCAGGAAACAGCAGAACATCGACGACAACTCGACCGACGTCGATGACTTGGCTTTCCGATACTGCCTGTAACCCTCCCCCTTCTCTCTGCTTCTCTTCTCTCTCCCGGTTCTCTAGCTCCGTCTCTCCAACGATACTTCCGCCTTTTGGAGACTCCTCCATGCGTCCCTTGCTGCCATCTAGATGCGCTTCACGACTCCTGTCCCATGGTCCTGGAGAACGGCTACCGAGGAATGGCATGGATTTGCGTAAGATCGGCCATGCTTACCCCTCTCCCGCCCGCCATCCTGATCCCCGGCTAGCCGCAATAATTGGAAGGGAAGAGGCCGGTCCTGCCGCCCTTGACGCCCTCCCACCAGCCTTCGCCGTACGCCTTGCCGACCGGGCTCAGCTGGATCGACTCGCCCTCGGTGAGGGACAGCTCATCCGGTCCTTGCGCATCGTAGTCGTACATGGCTGTGACTGTTAGAGGAAGGGTGGGCCGAGAAGTTCGGGAGCGAGTCAGCCTGAATCTTGTGCGAGAGAGTCGATCGCAAAGAGGAAGACGCACCGAACTCGGCGCCTGATGAGGGTGCGCCTGCAGATGCTACGGGCCCAACCGACGAGGTCGACAGGTACGTCGCGGGGACCAGCCCGCGCGTACCCTGCATGTTGGCGACCTTGATCCAGCCCGATCCGTCGTCTTCCTCAATGACGAGGACCGTCTCACCCTCTGCGCTCGGACAAAATCGGCCGCTCGAGCATGAGCTGTCGAGCAAGAATACCTCGAGATGGGCAAGAAAGAATCAAAGCTGGAACAACGCACCAGATACCGACAGCTCAAACTCGGACGTCTGCTCGTAGTCGAACATGACGCTGGCTTGTCTGCCTCCTTCGTCCTCGTCCTCGTCTTCGTCCTCCTCGTCGAACGCACTCGACTGGGCAAGGCCACTCGACCCGGGTACCGGTGGTGGGGCGCGCGAGCTTGCAGTCGACGCTGATCGGCTGAGCGATGTAGTCGACGCGTTGGATGGCCCGCGAGAGAGGGACGACGAGGTCGAGTGCCGGCGCGAGACCCCCGCGGACGAGGCTGCCCGTGCGCAGTTGCCAGGGATCTGGTGGACGGCGAGACGAGATCACGAGTGATGATAAATTTGACGGAGACGTCAATGACGGAGCAGGAGGCAAGGGGCGCGGCGCACGTGGAGGGCGCACCTTGAGCTCGCACTTCGAGTGCACGACGACGCCGCAGTTGCGGCAGCTCTTGCCCTGCTTAGTCAACCCCCAGATGCTCCCTTCGCAAACGCGGCACTTTGTGGGCACAGTGAAGCTCGCGCTCTTGAAGTCATGCGTGCGACCTTCGCCCGTCTCCTCGCCGAGCGCATCCGTCAGGCGCGACAGCGTCACGTTCGACGCTGTCGTCTGGGACGAAAGCGACAGGACCTCGGGCAGCAGCGGCAGGAGCGAGTCGGCTATCGAATCGGCGTCGCCGGCCGTCGGCAGAGGCGCAGGGAGCGAAGCTGATGTCAGGAGCGAGGTCAGCGACGCCAGCTCCGACTGCTTGATCTCGAGGATCGGCGAGATCTGATCGAGCTTGGCCGCCGACCGCGCGAGACCTAACGAAGGGGAGGCGGGAGTGGGTCAGGTTTCGTGCGGCACGTGGACTAGGTTGTCGCAGGAAGGTGGATCGGACGCACGGTTCTGCAGCACAACCTTGGCCGCGCCCTCGGTCGCCCACGTGCCGACCTCGTAGAACCCCTCTGCCGGCTCCCAACTCCACCCGTCAGGCTCGGTCCAGCCGCCAACGCGCTTGTTGCCGGCGATAAATACGTCGAGATCCTTGGCGAGGTCGACGGCCGCGATCGTTTGTGTTGTCTGCTCGACGCTCGCCTTGAGCTTGTCGAGGTGCGCCGTCTGGAGCGAGACTGCCGTCTGCAGGACGGCGTGCAGCCGGCCGAGCGCCGCAAAGTGGAACGCCTGCAGGCGGTCTTGAAAGTCGGGCAGGTCCTCGCGATAGACTTTCTCCTTGATGGCGTTTGAAACCTCAATCTCGATCACTGTGAGAGTCGTCGCAAGTCAGGAGGGTCAGCAACGAGCGCTGGACCGACTTAGAGGGGCAATGATGACGCGCGGTAGGCATTCTTGCATTCGGCCGTCGTCGACTGGGCGGCTGTCAAGCTCTTCTGGGCCCGGTCAGCGTGCTTGTCCCCCGAAGCGACGAGCGACTGGTGCTTCTGACGAGCGGCCTCAAGGTCGGTACAGGCTGACTGGTACTTGGATTGCGCCTGTCGAGGATCGGCAGCACGTACCGGCGTCAGTCCGCAGCGCACACACGCAGAAGTTGCCTTCCACGATGCAAGACAGCAAACTGGCGGCACGCACCTTGATCCGGTCAGCGTAGAAGCCGTCGCGCTCCTCGAGCATCGTGCTGTAATAGTTGGCATACTTGGCGCGTATTGCCTCCTTGTGCTTCTCCTTCTCGTGCAGCGTATGGACGACCTGGCTCGACAGCTGGTCCGCGAGCGTCGAGTGGTACGACGCCGTCGTGTCGGCATTGGCGAGAAGCGAGTCGAGCGCGCGGTTGAGCGAGCTGAAGGAGGGAGGCATCAAGAGCAGATAGTACGTCAGCTCAGCAGGCCATGTAGCGGGAAGCAACAGCAGCCTGGGTAGGGGAACCCACATGCTGGCAGCCGAGCCCGAACGCGCGGCGACCTCGCCGACCCAGACGGCGTCGCCTCGCTTGGCCTTGCGGTCGACGGCCTTCTTGGTGATGGCCTGGAGGCGCTGGGCGTACTCGCGCTCGAGCTGGGCTCGCTCATCGACAAACTGTCGCCGATCGCAACGGCTTGACATCAGTCCGCACGGCCGACAGGCAAGATCGGGGAAGGGGAAGAGCAACAAGACAGGGGAGGAGATGGCCGCGCTGACGCACCTTCTCGACGTCTGAGTAGGACGAGACGACCTCCTTCAGGTGTGACAGGAGCGACTGGGCCTGATCTGGTATCTCGCGGCCGTACGTGAGTGAGGCGGCCATTGAAAGCAAAGATCTTGCGCGAGATAGAAGCGGAAGAGAAGGGTCGTAGACTGGAGGGAAGGCGCGCCCGTCTGCCATCTCGAGCGAGGGAAGGCAGGCTGCGCGCTCGATCACGAACCGGCGGGTGATCGACTCATGTTGCTGACCAAGCTTTCTAAGCGACCATCCTGTGATCTTGATCAGGACGGCGCGCGACTCGGCTGCCGCCCAGCTGATTGAACTCTGCTTCTCTCACTCAATCTCACCCACCAACACGCTCGCTTGCTCTCATCTCGCCCTGGAGCTGTCCATCTTAGAACCAACGAACGCTAGCCATCTCACCAGACAAACCCACACAGCAGTCAAGCAGCGCAAGATGGACGCCGCCGCCTCTGCTGAGGCCTCGCTGGGCTCGTCCCGCCCAACCACGCCAGCCGTCACGGCGCCGCAACCTTCCTCGAACGGCTCGTCGTCTCAGCCCAACGCCGAAGCCTCGTCTTCATCGTCGTCAGGTATAGGTTCTGCAGCCGCTGCATCAACGAGTGCAGGCGACAAGAAGGACGAGGGCTTCGTCAAGGGCCTCGAGACTGAGGTCGGTCAGGTGATGAAGACGTGGGGGTCGTTCTGGGGCAAGGTCTCGAAGGAGGTGCTTCCTCATCCCGTGCGATATGGCTGTGTGCGCCCTCATCTGCTTCCTAATGACACTGACATATCATGCTCTGCTGCTCTGCAGGTCGCCCCCACACTCGCTGCGGTCCAGAAGGACATCACGTCGGCCGCGACGCAGGCCAAGGCCGAGCTCAACCGCCTGCAGGCTCAGGCGGCCGAGGCGCGCGCGCAAGCTGCCGCAGCCGAGGCCTCCGGCGGCTCTGCTTCTGGTGGCGCCGACAGCTTTGCCGGGCTCGCCATGATGGGCGACATGGGCATCGGCGGCATGCCGGCCGGCCTGGCGCTCGAGGACGGCAAGGGCAAGGGCAAGGAGGGCCAGCTCGAGGAGGACGTCCGCAAGGGCGTCGAGCAGGCCGGCGAGGCTCTCTCGAGTCTGTTCGGCCGGCTGCAGTCGTCACTGCCCAAGTCGGCGCCGACGCTCGACGCTGATGGCAACCCTGTGCCTGGGTCGGAGCGCCCAACGCTGCCGTCGCTCGCGTCGTTCCAGCAGTCGCTCCAGACGACGCTGAGCGCGCATCCCAACCTCAACCCGGCGACTCTGAACGCGACCGACCTGCGGGCGTCGCTCACCTCGACGTTCCAGAAGCTGCAGACGGACCTGCACCTGGCCGACGCCGAGCGGCTCGCCGAGGAGTACCTTAAGAAGTCGGAGGGCATCCTCGTCAACGCCGGCCAGTTCTTGTCGGACGCGATCAAGGTCGTCCCGCCCACGGGCGGCGACGACGACGTTGCCGGTGTGACGTGGGACGGCTCGGACGCGTGGGCGATCCCGACCGATGGCTCCAATCTCAATGCGCGCGGCGGTCGGCTCCAGTTCGCGCAATCGGACGCACAGGTGTCGAAGCTGACGGGCAAGTCACTCGCGACCGTCCGCCAGACGCGCCACCTCGCATCGCTCCACGCGCTTCGGTCGAACCGCGAGCTGATGCTCGTCGACCCTGCCGGCGACAGCGTCGACGCCGACGTCCGCGCGGCCTGGAACAAGTTTGTCGCCCAATTTGAAGCCGATGGCGGCGTCGACGGCGAGAAGTGGACTGAGAAGACCTGGGCCGAGCTCGGCCCGACCAAGGACAAGGGCGTCGAGGAGCTCAAGGGCTTGCGCGATGCGCTTGGTGCGTTGCTCTTTCGGCTTCCGGTGGCCTCCCTCATGAGGTACAGTCCTGACCCTCTGTGTGCCTCACCACTCATCCTATCATCAGTGCCGGCCTCAATGGACAAGGAGACCTTCTGGAAGCGCTACTTCTTCCGCGTTCATCAGGTGCGTCGCTTGCTTGTAAGAAATCCACCGACGTTCGGCTGACCTATCTCACTGTCATGATACTACCGCATAGATTGAGATCGACGCAGAGCGCCGCTCGGCCCTGCTCGACAACACGACATCCGGTGACGCCGAGGAGGAGCTCTTCTCGTGGGAGGACGACGACGATGAGTCTAAGCCGACGTCGCCTCCGGCAGCGTCGGCCGCGACGCCCAAGGCATCTTCCAAGACGCCCGCCCCCGCCGCTCCTGCCGAGGAGGAAGGCCAGACGACGCCCAAATCGTCAATCCCGTCGCCGGCTAAGGTTGCCGCGGACGACAAGAAGGACGCGTCGTCGACGGCGCAGACGTCGCCGCGCGAGTCGAGCGAGGGAAGCTTCGACCTTGTCAGCAACACGAGCGGCCAGACCAAGCCGTCGGTCGTCAGCAGCCCGGCGCCTACCATTCAGGGCGACGCCGCTAAGGCGGCTGCCGAGGATGAGGACGAGGACAGCGACTGGGAGTAGGGTCCGCACGCATTCCCGTCTTCTTCCTTGTCTTGCGCTTTTGATTGTCTCCTACCCCTCCTTGTGACCCTTCGCCTTGTACCCTGAACCCTGTTCCCCTCGTCTTCGGACCGACGCTTTTCTGGACCATTAGCTCTGCGCATCCAACTCTCTCATGACATCGCTGTAGCGCGTCTGACCGAGCAGCACGGATGCCTCCGATCAGCAACGTCGGCGAAAGGTAGCGTTCTGTCGCCTGCGCAAGTGCAGCTGGCGGGCGGATGCGCTCGTCAGGCGCAGCAACGATAACCACGAGCTCAGGTCCCCTTTGCGCCCGGCTCGCCATCGGCTCTCTTCTCGGCGTCCGTCTTGGCCTCTTTCCTTTGCACAGTCAGATCGAGCCATGCATCATCATCCGGCACAGGCAAGGCAAGGGAGGAGTGTAGCAACAGGGGCTGGAAGGGGCTATCTACATTGAGGGCTAGACACAAGACAGAAAGGTGGGTGTGTACAAAAACGGACGAAGGGGGGATACAAGTGCTCGAGCTTCGGGGGCTGGGCGGGGATGGCAAAATTTTGGCGGTGGCCCCTTGTCGTTGAGCAGGGGTTTCCAAAGACAAGGATCGGGGCCAATCAATGCCCTTGACGACCTGTCGGATTGAAGGCCTCACTCGGCAACGTCGCTGTCCTCGACGTCCGATTCGGACGCTGTCATGTCGCAAAGAAGGCGCGCGCTGTCAGCTTCGATACGAGGTAGCTCGAGCAAGGCACCAGAGCGACAACAGGATGCGCACCGAGCTTGGCCGCCGTCCGGCCCTCGGGGCGCGGGCGCTCGCCTTGCTTCGCCCGCGAGCTTGCGCGGCGAGCCGGGTTGTCCGGGAAGAGCGTCGACTGGGCGGCGGCGGCGTCCTTCGCGGGCTCCTGCGCCGATCGGATGGAGGCGTGCGCACGAGCAGGCAAGGACGGACTTCAGAATACGAAGGAGACTGAAGCGGCCTAAAGGAAGGAGGGGAAGGACGCACAAACTCAAACGCGCCATCGTGCCCGAGCGCCGACCGGACCCAGTACTCGAGCGCCTCGAGCGCGGTCGGCCCCTTGCTTTGGGCTGTCAGCACGGGCGAGACGTCGGCCTGCGTTCGGTCGGGCGAGAAGACGCCGAAGACCCAGTTCTTCCGGATGGTAAGTGTGTGGGCGCACGAAGGAGGTGTCAGTGCGCAGGCATAGGTCGGATGCAAAGCGCGACGGATGGGTAAGAGGAAGGAAAAGATGAGGTGGGGGGGGGGGGGCAGGTACGCACGTTGTAGTCGGTCAGCACAAAGTGACGAATGTCGAGGCGCTTCGTCCCCCCGGCCTGGCGGGACCACAGCCAGCTCGCCTTGTTCTTTGGGTTGTAGCGATCTGATTGTCGGCCGAGCCGGCGCGGGCGAAGACGCAGAGTCAGTCTCGAGAGGCGGGGGCCGCAGGGTGCCTTTCGGCGGGAGCGAGAGGCAAAACGAGAGATGAAAACCACTCACAGGCCCCCGTGACGCTCATCTCGTCCCAGTCCTGCTCGTGGAACGCGGCCGTCAGCACGCGGACGACGAGCGCCGGCCGCTTGTCGCCATCGGTGAAGATGAATTCCTGGCACGCGGCGGACGGTGGGGAAAGGAGGCGCATGCGTGTGTACGTCAGCACAGCAAATCGGTCGACGACATTACTCACTTGGGAGACGAGATGAAGAGGCTGGGCAAAGTTAAGGCAAAAGGCAAGAGAGAGAGAGAGAGCGCACCGTCTCCCCCATCGGGCTCTTGCCATACTTGAGTCCGACGCGGTCGACGAGCCCCTCGACGACTTCGCCCGCCTGACCGTCCGCCTCGAGCGCGCTCTGGATCCGCGCCGGGTCCCCGCCAGACTGCTCGTTGAGGTCGAGCGCGGCGGCGACGGCGAGGGCGGCGTCGAGGGGCGCTTTGACGGCGGCGAGGAGGTTGGTCTCGGACGACCTTCGGTGCGCGAGGGAGCGAGGGGGGAAGTCAGCATCGTGTGGTCCAGGCCGCGAGAGGGAGAAGGGAGATGGTGATGAGCAAGTTCAAGCGACGCACAAGTTGAGCGAGCGAGCGGCCGAGGCGAGGTGCGGGAACGGCTTGGCTGGGTGTGCGGCGATCGGCTGGTCCGGGAGCGTCTTGAGGACTACGTGTGTTGACGTGCGGCGCGGGGACAGTGGGAGAGAGGTGACGCGAGACGCGGACAATCCGGCCTCAGTAAGCTTCCGTCTGGAAAGGCGCATGCAAGCATGCCGGACGGCAGGAGCAGCAAGCGCGCCAGCGAAAAGAAGGCGGGGACGCACACGTCGCGACCTTGTCGGTGAACGAGTCGACCTTGACGAGCGACTCGAGCGTGCCCTCAGGCCAGACGGGGCGGGGCGTCTTGCCACCTGTCCAAGTGTTTGTGCGAGTGTCGTGAGAACGGAAGAGGCAGGACGAAAGGTCAGACGGGGGAGGGGCTCGGAGGATGTCGGGGTCTGACGGGAGGGCGAGTCTGAAGACCCGTTGGAGGGGAAACAAGAGCGGCGAGGGACCGACCTGCGCCAGCGGGGAGCTCGCCACGTAGCTCGGGAAGGGGGTTGGCTATCGGACAGAGAAGCATCGTAGGTCAGGCGGAGACTTGCGCGTCAGCTCGTGCAAAGAGGAGGCAGATTGGCAGGCGGAGGAGGCGAGTGGGACGGAAGAGGTGGTTGAATCATGGCGCAGCGAGCTGAGGAGTTTGACCCATGACATGAGAGCCAGAGGCGAGGGAGGGAGACGGCCTCATGGGAAGAGAGAGAGAGAGAGAGAGGCGCAGTGACTGACCGAGGTAAGACTTGAGGTTGAAGGCTGGCTGAGGCATCGTGCGGGCTGGCTGACTGGCTGGGGCACAGGGGAGATGGTGGGCAGCATCGACGGCTGACGTCGGGCGGACCGGCCCAGTGCTTGAGCCGGTCCAACGGGCAGCCCCGTGACTGTCTCCATGGCAACCGTTGAGGCTCAAGATTGGTCCTCGCCGGCGGAAAAGAATCTGGTCGAGAGCGGGTCGCGCCTGCAAGTTGAGCTTGACTCGTCCCCTCCCGTACCTCGTCGTCGACCTGAGCCTCCTCCTTCCTCTCTATCTCTTAAAGGACCACCAGGGTCAGTCGCCCTTCTTCTGCCTTGCCTGGGTCGGGTCATGTTTGGAATTGTTCGAAGGCGAAGGGAGGAGGGCGGGCAGGGAGCTTGCCGGGACCAGGCCCGACAGCTCGGCCTAGCACGAGCTCTGCCGTTCTGCTTTTCCCGCCCATCAAGCCCAGCAGCAGCGACAAGCACCTGTCCAGGCAGCAGCTCGACCCTGTCCTCCTCGATACAGCAGTCATTGGCGACCTCACGCTGACTCCTCGTCTTTCGCTTCACCTCGTCCTCGCCTCGGCCGCTCACCCAACAACTCGTCGACGCTCCTTCGCCAGGCACGGGCCTTTCGACTTTCGCTCCCTTCCCCCGCTCGCCCAAGCCGAACCCGCTATCTCCCTCCCCTTTGCGGGCTTCATCTCTTTCTCTTCCTTCACCATGCTCCGCCACCTTGCCCCCCGTGCGTCGACCTCGTTCCGAGCGGCCACCGCTGCCCGGTCGTTTGCGAGCTCGCCCGTCACGCGGGCGCTCCGCCCGACCCTCCCCCTGCGCGCCGTCGCCGCCCCCGCGGTCGGCGACTACAACGCCCCGACGGACGGCAGCGAGTCGACCCTCAACTCGCCGTCCGAGCTCGCGCGCCGCATCTCGGCCAAGGTCCTGCCTAAGCTCCCCAAGCCTGACGTCAAGCGCGTCATGGTCGTCGGCTCCGGAGGTTTGTCAATTGGCCAGGCTGGCGAGTTTGACTACTCCGGTGCGTGCCTGTCCTTTCGCCTCCTTCCCGCAATCTCCTTCCATTTGCGCGAACGGGATCTGCTTGTCCCCCAGCGCTACTCCACGTCTGTCTTCTTGCCCAGCAGCGACTGATTCCGGAAGCGTTCGTCCTTACTGTCTCGGCCCTTGCAGGCTCGCAGGCTATCAAGGCGCTCAAGGAGTCCAACGTCGAGACGATCCTCGTCAACCCCAACATTGCGACGATCCAGACCTCGCACCACCTCGCGTCTGAGGTGTACTTCCTGCCCATCACGGCCGACTACGTCGCCGCGATCCTCGAGAAGGAGCGGCCCGACGGCATCCTGCTCACTTTCGGCGGTCAGTCGGCGCTGAACGTCGGCATCCAGCTCGACAAGATGGGCATCCTCGACCGACTCGGCATCCAGGTCCTCGGCACGCCCATCCGCACGCTCGAGGTCTCGGAGGACCGCGATCTCTTCGTCCAGGCTCTCAACGGTGCGTCGATACGTTGAGCTCTTCTGGCCAATCTTTGCCCAGTTTGCTGAAAGCCCGCCCCCCCCCCCTGCTTTCCTCCCACTTAGAGATCGACATCCCGGCCGCTCAGTCGACTGCGGTCGGCACTGTCGACGCCGCCCTGAAGGCTGCCGCCGTCATTGGCTATCCCATCATCCTCCGTTCTGCCTTCTCGCTCGGCGGCCTCGGCTCCGGCTTCGCCAACAACGAGGAGGAGCTTCGCGACCTGTCGGCCAAGTCGCTCGCGCTCAGCCCCCAGGTCCTGATTGAGAAGTCGCTCAAGGGCTGGAAGGAGGTCGAGTACGAGGTTGTCCGAGACGCCGCCGACGTGCGTTGGCCCTTCACCTCATCTGGCTACTCTCACACGCTCTGCTGAAGACGAAACAGCAGACGATAGACTGACGACCTGCTTTCCCCCCCGCCCGCCTTGCAGAACACCATCATCTGCTGCAACATGGAGAACTTCGACCCGCTCGGCACACACACCGGTGACTCGATCGTCGTCGCCCCGTCGCAGACCCTGACGGACGATGAGTACCACATGCTGCGCACGGCGGCCATCAAGATTGTCCGCCACGTCGGCGTCGTCGGCGAGTGCAACGTCCAGTACGCGCTCAACCCCAACAAGCGCGAGTACATGGTCATCGAGATGAACGCCCGTCTGTCGCGCTCGTCCGCGCTCGCCTCCAAGGCGACCGGCTACCCGCTCGCGTACACCGCCGCCAAGATT
The DNA here is from genome assembly GCA_014825535.1 of Cystofilobasidium bisporidii. Taxonomy (NCBI): domain Eukaryota; kingdom Fungi; phylum Basidiomycota; class Tremellomycetes; order Cystofilobasidiales; family Cystofilobasidiaceae; genus Cystofilobasidium; species Cystofilobasidium bisporidii. The sequence goes on along the minus strand of MVAK01000031.1, from coordinate 127,663 downwards.
GCGCTTGGCCACACTCTGCCCGAGCTCCCCAACGCGGTCACCAAGACGACGACGGCGTGCTTCGAGCCCTCGCTCGACTACATTGTCACCAAGATTCCCAAGTGGGACCTGGCCAAGTTCCAGTACGTCGAGCGCACCGTCGGCTCGGCTATGAAGTCGGTCGGCGAGGTCATGGCCGTCGGCCGGACGTTTGAGGAGTCGCTCCAGAAGGCCATCCGCCAGGTCGACCCGCGCTTCACCGGCTTCCTCCCCTACTGGAAGCCCGAGAACATGGACCACGAGCTCGCCAACAACAACGACCGTCGCCTCTTTGCCCTCGCCCACGCGATGATCAACCTCAACTACTCGGTCGACCGCCTGCACGACATCACCAAGATCGACAAGTGGTTCCTGCACAAGCTCGAGAACATTGTCGTGGTCCACAAGGCGCTCGAGGCGGTCGAGGGCGGCGCGGCCGGCATCTCGGAGGAGCTCGTCCGCACGGCCAAGAAGATGGGCTTCTCGGACCCCCAGATCGCGGACCTCGTCAAGTCGACCGAGGACCAGGTGCGGGCCCACCGGAAGGCGCTCGGCGTCACGCCGTTTGTCAAGCGCATCGACACGCTCGCGGCCGAGTACCCGGCCCACACCAACTACCTCTACACGACGTACAACGCCTCGTCGCACGACCTCGAGTTCAACGACCAGGGCACGATGGTCCTTGGCTCGGGCGTGTACCGCATCGGCTCGTCGGTCGAGTTTGACTGGTGCGCCGTCACTTGCGCCCGGTCTGTCCGCGACATGGGCAAGAAGACCATCATGATCAATTATAACCCCGAGACGGTCTCGACCGACTTTGACGAGGCCGACCGCCTCTACTTCGAGGAGCTCGGCTTCGAGCGCGTCATGGACATCTACGAGCTCGAGCGGGCCGATGGTGTCGTCGTCTCGGTCGGCGGCCAGCTCCCGCAGAACATTGCGCTCCGGCTCAAGCAGACGGGCGTCAACGTCCTCGGCACCGACCCGGCCCAGATCGACAACGCCGAGGACCGCCACAAGTTCTCGTCGATCCTCGACAGTGTCGGCGTCGACCAGCCGGCCTGGGCCGAGGTCACGACGCTCGAGGCCGCCAAGGAGTTTGCCAACAAGGTCTCGTACCCCGTCCTGATTCGCCCGTCGTACGTCTTGTCCGGCGCGGCGATGAACGTCGTCTGGGACGAGTCGACGCTCGACCACTTCCTCTCGATGGCGGCCGACGTCTCGCCCGACCACCCGGTCGTCCTCACCAAGTTTATCGACAACGCCCAGGAGATCGACATCGACGCCGTCGCGCACAAGGGCCGCCTGCTCGTCCACGCCGTCTCGGAGCACGTCGAGAACGCCGGTGTCCACTCTGGTGACGCGACGCTCGTCCTCCCGCCGTTCTCGCTCTCCGAGGACGACCTCGCCCGCCTCAAGGAGATCGCCGTCAAGGTCGCCAAGGCGTTTGAGATCTCTGGACCGTTCAACATGCAGATCATCCGCAAGCCGGCCGAGGAGAACGCCGAGGCCGAGCTCAAGGTCATCGAGTGCAACCTCCGCGCCTCGCGTTCGTTCCCCTTCGTCTCCAAGGTCCTCGGCCACAACTTCATCGACACGGCCACCCAGGCCATCATGGACACCAACGTGCCTGAGCCGATCGACCTCATGACTGAGAAGCGCGACTACGTCGCCATCAAGGTCCCGCAGTTCAGCTGGACGCGTCTCGGAGGTCCGTCCGATCCACATTCCCTCCTGTCGATCCCAGAAGGCTCGGCCCGCACCCGAGGACTGCTCGCTGACGTCCTGCCCTCCATTTCTGTGTCTCTTTTTTGCTCGATCGCCTACAGGTGCCGACCCCTTCCTGTGCGTATCCACTTTCGACGTGGTCCTGGGCTTGAAGCCGATGCTCGGCCTTGCGCTGGTGCTGACCCCTCCCCCTCCTTGCCTTCACAGCGGTGTCGAGATGGCCTCGACTGGAGAGGTCGCCGCCTTCGGGGTCGACGTCATGGAGGCCTACTGGGCTTCGCTGCTTTCGACGAACGGCTTCAAGATCCCCAAGGCTGGCTCGGGTGTCCTCATCGGCGGCGACATCTCCAAGCCCGAGATGCGCTCGGTCGCCAAGGGCCTGATCGACCTCGGTTTCAAGCTCTACTGCTCGTCGCCCGTCGTGTGCGTGCCATCCTTGCGAAGGTCTCTGTCCCGCGACAACGCTTGACCGACGCTGACCCCCCTGCCCCCTCCCCCCATCTTTTGCCGACGACAGCGAGGAGTTCCTCAACTCCATCCCATACGTCAAGGCCGAGAAGATTTTCTTCCCGCTCAAGGGTACTTCTGCTTCAACCTTCCGCCTGCCGCTCGGTGTTCTTTCAATGCTGACGATTGTCGCGATCCCCTCCTGTCCACCCAGACAAGCGCAAGCTGAACGAGGTCTTTGAGGAGTACGAGATCCAGGTGCGTGGCGACTCTTGTGTCGCACAGGCCTTACCATGACTTACCCAGGCTGACGATGCTATCCCTCACCCTTCACACCTGCGTCCAGTCCGTCATCAACCTCGCCCGCCAGCGCGGACGCGACACCCTCGACGAGGACTACGTCGCCCGACGCAACGCCGTCGACTTTGGCGTCCCGCTCATCAACAACGCCCGGCTTGCGCAGCTCTGGGTCGAGGCGCTCGCCAAGAAGATGCCTGCCGGCGGGCTCGAGGCCTACCAGGAGGGCCGCATCCCGTCCGAGGTCAAGTCGTGGCACGAGTGGGTTGGTCCCAACGCATGAGCGCACATCTTGGCTCGGCCCATGCCCATCCCTCGATCTCTGTCCTTCTTCTCGTCGCACCATCACATGTCCGCTTCCCTTTCTGCTCATCTCTTCCTCACCTCCTGCAGCTTCACAGCCACCCTTAGACCTCCCTCCCTCTTCAAACACCCCTCCCGCTAGCACAGTCCCTTGTATCCTCCCTCCCCCCTTCGCCCGCCCAAACACACACCCTCCCCAAACCTCTCGTCCTCTAATCCATTTCGGGCTCTCTGACTTATGAATGCAAAAGAGTCATCATACTAGGTGCGGGGGAGAGGCCAAGTTGGTCGGGGGGAGGGGAAGGGGCGCAAGCTGCCGAGATCTAAGGCGCGTCGACGACCGACTTCGCCGGCACCCGACCACCACGACCCCTTCCACGCCGACTCGTTCGCCTTCTCGATTCAACTTTCCTCCCGTCTTCTTGACACCGCCGCTTGAGCAGGACCTCTCAAGGCATGCCTTCGTACCTCATCTCGCGCTGGGCCGACATCGGGCTCGGCGTCGGAACCGGTGCGCTCGCGACCTCGCTCTGCCTTGCTTGCTTTGAGCGCCTGCGCTGACCACCTTGTCCACTGGTTCTCAATACCACCCTGGCCGTCCTCGGTGGCTCAGGCGTCCTCGCTTTCTTCCTCAACGAGACCAACCCCCGCTCGCGCCCGCCGCCGGGGCACACGCTTGGCGAGCTCGTCAGCTGGAAGCTCGAGCGCTCGCGTCCGCCCCGTCCGCCTCGCAGATCTGAGCCGGCAGCCGAAGACGAGGCCGAGAGCTTGGCCAAGGCGCTACGTGAGGCACAGGAAAAGGCGCAGAAGGCCATCGTCTGAGATCGATCAGCTCTTGACGAGGGGGGGGGGGACAGGAGTTCGCAGGCCCTGGGCGGGGGCGCCAGGGAGAGGGAGGAGGAAGGAGTGTTGTACGCTCGAGCAGCCGTCGTGCTGTCCGCTGGCCCAGGCGAGGTCGCACTGTATCAACAACTGGTTTCCGCTCGTCTTTCACTGCAGATCAGCCTGTGCTGGGGCATTCTGCAGTCGTCGAGCTCGGCCGTCGGCTTGCGCGTGCGTGCCTTGGATCGCTCTTTCTCGACATGGTGGCGAAGCTCGCTCGGACGGGTGAGCAGCAGCTGCCTCTGCAGCACGTCTCACACGCTCTGCAGGTCTCTCCTCTTCCGCGAGCATCCTCGCCCGCAGTGCCTGCAGAACCGATGTCCGGCCCCCTTTCCTCAGCGCCCAATTCGAGCTGCTGAGATCGTCGACGCTGCCTGCTGACGGCGCCTCGTCAAGAAGTCCAGGCTGAAGAAGTGCACTTGCAGTGTCCGCCGCCGACGGAACGCTCCGCCGATGACGCTTCCGCGCGCGAGCAGCTGCCGCGCTCGATGGCGGCCGCGCCCTGCGAGCTCATCAATCCACGACCACTCACCCTCCCTGCCCTACTTCCGCGAGATCGCCTGCTCGGATAACGCTCAGCGACAGCTATTCCAGCTCCTCGGCCCTTCTTGAACGCCCACCATACTTCTCTCCCCCCTCCAGCTCGCCCGATCCGCCGCCGCCCTCCTCCCCTCGATCCGCATTGCAGGCGCGCCGCTCCACCACCTCTGTGCCCGCCGACCGAGCTTCAGCACCCAAGCTTTCTGCGCGACTCGACCCCCGCCTGGACAATCCATGCCTCCGCAGAGAATATCTAGGAAGGCGAGTTCGCTTGCGGCTAAGGCGATTGCTCAAGACGCGGCAGAGGATGGGCAGCTGGTCGAGGACGAGCTTGACGCGCTCATGGACAGCGACGGCGCGGCAGCGGCAATGCCCTCATCGGCAACCAAGCGCAAGCGGACCGCGCCCATCGTCAAGAAGGAGGTCAAGACACCCATGCGAGGGACTAGGGGCAGGAAGGCTGCCCGGATGACGGTCGAAGACGATTCGGACCACGTGCCGTCGTCGCCGTCCGCAGCCTCCGAGTCGTCGGCCCACCCGTCGTCTGACGACGACGGATCAACAAGCAGCGCGGGGGACCTATCTTCATCCCCCCCGTCGCCCAAGCCCCGCGCCAAGCGTGCGCGCAGGACGCCGACCAAGGTCGACCTCAGCGCGATCGACGCGCAGCTGCCGTACGAGTACGACCCGTCGTCTACTCCAGCCGTCACTGGAAAGCCTCCCTCGGTCGCGACGACTGCCTCGGCCGGCACCGTCCCCTCGCCCGCGCCCGAGAAGCCCAAGCGGGCGCCGCGCAAAAAGAAGGAGCCTTCGCCCGAGCGCGACGCGGACGGCCAGCCAATCGTTGGCGAGGACGGTCAGATTGTGCTGAAGACGCCCAAGAAGGGCGGCGGACGCAAGAAGATCAAGGAGGTCGTCATCTATGACGTGCCCGAGGTAGAGAAGTTGACAACGACGTTCAAAGGACGTCTGGGATACGTGAGTCTGACAACTCCCCCGATCACCTGTCCTTTGCGATCCAGCTGACGCAGACGATTGCGCGCGTGTCCCTTACAGGCCTGCCTCAACTCCCTCCTGCGCAATGCTCCGGAGCCCGTCTTCTGCTCACGCACTATGCGCCTCGCAACCTTCCTCTCTGAGACCGGGCACGACAAGCTCGTCGAAATTACGAACCAGAACACGCTCGATCTGCTCACCATTCTCAAATGGAACGCCGCCAATGAAATTTACCTCTTCCGGCTGTCTTCGGAGTGTGTCTCTCACCCTGGCCGATCTCGCACACTGTTCATCTGACTGACGACAAGTTCTTTCTCGTAAACCCTTTTTTCAGAATGTTCAGCTTCGCCTCCCACCCCGAGCACGGCTATCGGTTGTCGTCCCTCCCTCAGGCATACGCCAACTTGCAGCGCGCGGGCGAGTTCGCCAAGGAGCACAACATGCGCATCACTGTCCACCCGGGCCAGTGGACGCAGCTCGCGAGCCCGCGCGAGGTTGTCGTCGATAACGCAATCCTCGAGCTCCAGTACCAGTGCGAGATGCTCGACGCGATGGGCGTCGGCAAGGAAGGCGTCATGGTGATCCACATGGTGCGTCCTGCCGTCCCTCACGTGACGCACAAGCTTGCCTGATGTCTTATCAGGACTTTTTCAACTTTTCTATCAGGGCGGCGTGTACAACGACAAGGCCGAGACGCTCGAGCGCTTCAAAATCAACTACAAGACTAAGGTACCAGACGCGGTCAAGCAGCGGCTCGTACTCGAGAATGACGAGGTGAGCGTTCCCTGCGTTCCCTCTCATCATCCAATAGATGCTGCCATCGCCGGGTCAAGTGCTGAATTTCACCGCTCGTCCGACTCAGATCTGCTACTCGGTTGACGATCTGCTGCCAATCTGCCGCGAGTGCGAGATCCCCCTCGTCTTCGTACGTCGCCTCTTTCGCCGCTCAAACTTGTCCACGCCGTCCTGACCCACTCGGCTGACACTCCTCCGGCTCCCACCTCCTTTGCAGGACTACCACCACGACTGGATCAACCCTTCCTCGCTCCCGGTTCCGCTGCTCATGCCTCAGATCCTCGAAACCTGGAAGGTCAGGGGCGGTGTGCGCGTCAAGCAGCACTTGAGCGAGCCGCGCCCGGGTGCGGTCACCATCATGGAGAAGCGAGGGCACGCAGATCGGTGCGCATCCCTTTCACTCTGTCCTCACGTGCAACTTGAGTGGCCCGTCCACCTGACATCGTATTCGGTCGACCTTCTCCAGCTGCAAATCACTTCCGCTCAGTCTGCAGGAGGGCAAGGCAATTGTCGAGCGTGAAGCTGCGGCCAAGGCTGCTGAAGAGGCCGCCTCGCCGCCACCGGAAGCCGCTGATGGTGCTGCTATCACCCAGGAGCACCAGCCCGAGACAATGACGCTCGTCGGCGAGAACGGCAAGGTGGTCGAGGAGCGCATGATCCCCGAGTTTGGTATCCGCATGGGTCTGCCGGACGATGTCGACCTGATGATCGAGGCCAAAGGTGCGTCGCTTGCGCGTTCATTCGCTCTCGTGCATGGGCCCTGTAATCTGATGCTCCCGCCCTGGACTTTATACGTTCATACAGACAAGGAGCAGGCTGTCCTTCACCTGTACAACTTGTACGGTATCGGGCCAGTCCACCGCGGTTCGTACCTCCCGCCTAAGCCCGAGCCAGAGTTTCCCGACTCGAGCGACTCGGGCGAGGACGAAGGCGCAGCCGAAATCGACGAGAATGGCGAGCCGATCCCTCGTAAGGCCAAGGAGCCGACCAAGACGCTGACCCCCATGGCGAAGGTGCGTTCTTCCTCCCCGCCTTCCCCCGCCTTCCTTGGCATTGACCTTCGACACCTGCCCTGCGCTCCTCGCAGGCTAAGCGCGCGAAGGCCAAGGCCAAGGTGCTGGCCGCCCAAAAGCGCGCCGAAAAGGCGGCGGAGAAAAAGGTGCTCGACGAGGAGAAGGCTGTCGCGAAGGCCGAGCGGGCGGCAGTTAGGGCCGAAAAGGCATCAGCGAAGGCTGCAGCTGCGGCCGCGCCTAAGCCTCCAAAGGCGCCGCGCGGCAAGAAGATCAAGAAGGAGGACCTCGCGCGCGCCGAGGCCGAGCTCGAGAAGGAGGTCGAGCTTGAGGAGGAGCTGATCAAGATGGAGCCAGGGGGTAGTGACCCCGGCCAGGCCGACGATCTTGACAGGCTTGGGTCTGACCTGTCTGACCTCGAGGACGAGACCAACTAGATGATTGTGCGCGGAAGCAATTGACTTATAATGTCGCTTGTAAGCTCGAGCGGTCTCCTGGCGACAGGCCAGAACGTCGCGAATTGGGGGCATGCATCGGCGTGAAGGGGACATGGAGGTCAAATACCGCGATGTGTCGCGTCCGCGCCGGTTGACAAAGCTGATAACGGATCGCAGGAGCGGTCAATCCCAGAACGAGGTGCAGCGGCCCGGACAGAGTAGTATCAATGAAGAATTGTGATGGGGAGCGAGCGTCCGCACGTCTACAGGACTCGGTCCCATCTGCGTAGCTTGACGGAGACGCCGCCTGACGGCCGGCGAGTGACCGTCTCCTTGACGAGGCTGGCCTCCTTGTCGGCGAGATCTTTGGGCAGAGCGTCGAGGAAGAAGGACTGCGACAGCAGGGCGGTGAAAACCCGCAGCTCCACCATCTAGTCCGAGGGGAGAGGGGCGCAACACGCCAGCGTCAGGCGCACGCCGAGCGCGAGCTAAACGGTCGATCAATGAGGATTGACGCACCGCCAATTGTCTGCCTATGCATTCTCGGTGTCCCTTAGAAAAAGGGATGGCGGGCAAGCTCTGTCACCCAGGGAGACAGAGCGGTCAGCGTTCAACATCTGAAATCGCCAGCTGAGAACGCCCGCGCACCTTTGGGTCAAAGTCGCCGTCAGGCGTCAGCCACCTGTCGGGCCTGAGATTGAGGAGACCGAGATCCGAAGGCGTTAGATCTGATGATAGGCGGAGAAGGGAGGCAGCGGCCAGGAATGATCTCGCGCACCTGAATTGCTCGATGTCATCCGGTACGTCATCGAGCCCTCGGCCAAGGACGCCCATCAGCCCAGACAAGATGATCACGTCCGTGCCCTTCGGGACGGGCACCCCCAGCACCGTGGTGTCGATGAGTGTTGTGCGGTAGAGGGCCGAGACGGTCTTGGCCACGCGAAGGGTCTCGTGTATGACGGAGTCGAGGTCTAGGGAGCGCGCAGGATAAGTACCGGAAGCAAGTCAGGCCGCTGCCGATCGACGGCTCGTCACGGGAACACTACGTACAAGGTGTCGGCTGGGACGCGAGGTCGTCTAGCGAGAGCTCTCGCTCAGAACTGCTGGGAAGGACGCCGATGATCTCCTCGTGCAATCGGACCTGAACTGCCGGGCTCTGGGCGAGGTACTGCAAAAGCTGGTCGGGAATGAGACGTCGGGGACAAGACGTCAGCAGGCGGCCGCGGGGCAACTCGGGCTGAAAGGATACCTACCCAGCACATGGTGGAAGACGTCGTCTCGCTACGGAAGGGAGAAAGAAGCGTCAGTCCACGGCAGTGCTGGATGGAGCCGGGGAGTTCACGCGCGACTCACTCGCCAGCGATGAGCATCGTCATCAACTCGTCGCGGATCTCCATCTCGCTCATCGGCTTGAGCCCTTGCTGGACCTCCTCCCACTCTTTCTCGAGCAGCGTGTCAAGCACGGTATGCTTGCCCTCACCGAGCCGGACCCGCGACCGGCCGTCGGCGATCTTAACCCGGAGCGTCTCGTGAAAGAAGCGTTCGGCCTGGCCGACGGCCGGCGTCGTAAGGCGGGTCCAGAGCATGGCAGGCCCAGGGAAAATTGCTTCGGCGGGCAAGCACTGTTGAAAGACAAAGATAATGGACCAGGTATAAGCGTTCATGTGAGGTAAAAAAAAAAAAGACATAAGTGAGAACGAACGGCAAAGAAGATCTTGCTGCACTCGGCCAGTCGAGCTCCCTCAGCAAAGGGGCTTGCACCCGCCTTGGCCTCTGGGTCCCTGGTGAGCTGAAAGAGCGCCTCCTCGAGCTGATGGTAGCCCGCGCCAAAGACGATGTCCGAGATGACGTCTGTCGTGAACGCCGACAAGTCCCCCTCGATCTCTACAACTTCGGGTCCGAGCGCGAGCCTGGCCTCCCAAAGGTCCATCAGCCTTCGCGCCGTGCGGATGATAGTTGGTGCCATGGACTTCATGTTCTAGAGGCGGGCGAGGCAGGCAGAAGAAGCTCTTTCAGCGCTTAGGTTGTGAGAGTGCACAGGAGAAGAACGATTGCAGACGGACCTTGGGAGCCATGGTGTGCAGGAGCAGCCGCTTGTGTTGCCTCCACATCGCCTCTAGTAGTCAAAGGGGAGCAAGCGGCGTCAAGCTACTGGGCGGGAGCATGCAGGCTCGACCTCCGCAGACCTTACGGGCATCGATCGACAGCAGGCCGTAGGGGAGCAGCGCCTTGAACACGTCGCGCGTTGACGGCGAGCGCTCGAACTCGGCATGCCGGCGGCTGAGGACTAGGGCGGTGGGACCACGTCGTCATAAGTCAGCGGGCGCCAAATCCGGAAGAAATCACGTTCAGCACTCACTGTCCTGAGCCTCGTTCCAGTCGGTGAGGACGACAGAGGGCGTCTGTTACAGGGAAAGAGAGGGGAGGTCAGCGTCGGCGCGCAGTCGCAGTCGCGCACAGCTCGCGTCGTCCAGCCGCCTGAGCAAGGACGGGCGGCCCGGGGGTGCTCGAGCTCACCCTGAGGCTTCCCGGCCAGAAGAACTGGTAGAATCCACGCTCGCCGCCGAGGCCGCGTCGAATTAGCTGCTCAAAGTACAGGTGGAACTGGCTCGTCTGCTGGAAGTGAGTGAGGAGAGGGCCGACGTCGCCGACCACGAGCTGCGTGCCTGGCAAGCGGGGGATCCCTGCGAGCGGGCGAGGGACGAGCTGGACGACAAGCCACCCAACGCTGATGGCAAGGACGGCGGTCATGGCGACCAGGACCACCGAGACGACCATCCGAGAAAGGGAAGTTCCTCTGAGTTGGCGAGGACTCCGAGGAGAAGGGAGATGGAGGTCAGTCGCGAAAGGTTGAGCGTGCCAGAGGCGGACCAGCGCGCGAGTGCCGACGCGGATTGGGATTTCGCTCCTCGCACGAAATATGCAGGCCAGAGCTGTCGAGAGACGTCAGCTTGGCGTCTGGCTTTTCGGTCACTCGGAGCAGCTGCGACTTCTGAGTCTGTCCGAGCGATGGCGAGCTAGCTGAACGAATGAACCAGGAGCGAGGTGCACGACGTGAGCGTCGCCAGTGCGAAGAGGAAAGCTGCAGCTGCCTGTCGGGAGTACCGATCTGCGCATGGCCCTTTGCAGACTGGGCGCCCTCGTTTGCGGTCGACGTCGACGGACACGATGCGCATGTGACATCAGAGGCTCCGTCTTGCTCTCTCCGCAGTCTAATCACCTTCTCAGCTGCTTGGGCTTCCACCACCGCTGCCACCCTCTCCCGCGCCACCGCCGCTGTTGTCCGTCTTGGGCCGCTTGATCATGCCGGGCTTATTGAGCCGGCCGAGCAGTGTGTTGTTCAATGCGGCCGAGTTGGCGTCCTCCTCGGCGCGAGAGCGCTTCGTGCCCACGTTGCCGCCGGCGCCGGGCATCGATGAAGAGGTGGCCTGGTTCAGGGCTAGAGCGGTATGGAGAAAGTTGGAGGAAGTCAGTCGCCACAGCGCGAGACGGGATCAGACCGGACGTACCGCCGCCGATGAGGCTCCTGGGTGGGGGGACAGTCCCGTCGCCGCCCGCCTTGGACGCTGCCGCTGCTGTCCCTCGCGTCACAGGCGAAGACATGGCGGCGCCTCTCCCCCGCGTTGTCGGCCGCGCCCCTCGTCCGCGCCCAGCACCACGGATTGAAGTACCCGCGTCACCGGCCGGTTTGGTCGGCAAGGTCTCACCCGGCGTCGACGTCGAAGGTTGAGGAGTTGTAGTAGTTGTCGTTGTCGCCGGCTTTGCTCGCGTAGCGGGCGGGCCACCAGCGACAGGCGCTGCCTTAGCCGCATCTGGAGCAGACGAGACGGACGCCGCGCGCTTTGGAGCGGCCAAAGGAGCGCCACCAGTCTTGGGCAACGTCGTCGTCTTGGTCGTCGGCGACCCTTTAGGTGTACCTCCGGCCTTGAGAGCCTCCATCTCAGCCTTCAGCGCCTTGAGTTCGGCCTCGGCCTTCTCCTTCTTTTTTCGCGCCGTGTCGAGCGCCATCTTCTGCGCGCCGGCCTTGGACGTTGCCTCCGACGTGGCTTTGGCGACGGCGGCAGTCACGGCCTGGGCGATGGCGGCATCCATCTCCTCCCTCGACGGTGCAGGGCCGGAGGCGGCGGCAGCAGCGTCCGAGGCGACCTGGAGCGCTGCCTCATGCGCAGTCTTGAGCTCAGCCTCGCGCTGGGCGACAGCGGCCTTGACGGCGGCGTCGACGTCTACTGCAGGCGGAGCGGTCGACAAGGCGGCCGCTTGAGTCGTCTCGACCGCGCTCTTGACCGCGGCCTCGAGCTCGGCCTTGAGCTCCATTTCGCGGACCAGGATGGCGGCGTCGTGCTGCGCCTTGAGCTCCTCCTCCTTGCCCGCGAGTGCTGCCTTGACCGCGGCATCGACCACCTCGGCCGACCCATCGGTGCCCGTGGGCGTGATCGAGGGGGCAGACGCGGCGAGCTCTTCGCGCAGCTGGCGCTCGCGCTCGGCCAGCGTCGACTCGTGCTCGGCTTTGAGGTTGGCGACGGCCTCAGCGATGGCAGCCTTGATGATTTCGTCCGAGGGCGGGGCGGCGACGACAGCCCCAGCATTGCCCTCCGTTGCGGCAGCAGGCACGGCGGCAGCTGCGGTCTCGGCAGTGGTCGCGCGCGTGGTCAATGCCTCGATATCCTTCTTGAATTGCGCGATCTCGGCCCGGAACCTTTTCTGTGCGAGGCCGGCGTAAGGGTCAGTGCCGATAACGGAAGGGAGAGTTCGGTGGCAGTACACGGCTGCGCTCACGTTGTCGTTGAACACGTTCTGATATCGGCTGCGCTCCGAGGAGATGTATGTCGCCTTCTCGGTCTCGGCCGTGGCCTTCGCCTTAGCCAGCTCGGCCTTGGCCACCTCAAGCTCCGACGCGAGCGTCTTCTGTGCAGACCGAAGCAGGTCAAGGGCCGACCTCAGCACGTGCCTCTGAAAGTGAGGTAGCAGATGTAGGTCAAGACACGCGACGCACCACAGCCTCCTCTGATCCTGAACCAGCAGCGGCAGACGCAAGCGATTCGTCCCGGGCCTTGAGCAGTTCGTCGCGCTCCTTTTGTAAGGAGAGGTACGAGCCGGAGGAGAGAACAGATGCCTCAAGCGCCTCGGCGGATGGAGCCGCCGAAGCGGCGGCGGCCTGCGCAGCAGAAGCCTCGGCTAGCTTGGTCTCAGACTCGGCCAGCCGGGTCTCGAGCGACGCAAGCTGGGCCCGAAGCTCAGACTCCTTGACCGTCCAGTCCTTTTGCTGTTGGAAGAACCGTTTCTGGTGGCGAGCGAATACAGGGGATGTGGCAGGGTAGAAAAGGTCGATCAGCGACACGATGATTTGGGCCCTGGGAAGGGAAGGAGACGGCGGGGCGCACGTTGTCCGAAAAGATCTTCTCGCTCCGCTTGCGCTCGGCGCCGATGTACCGCGTCTTTTCCTCCTCAAAGCCGATCTTGGCAGCCGAAAGCTGCTGCTCGGCGGCGGCCTTCTCCGCAGACGCTCGCTCCTGCGGATGATGGGAGAGCGGTCAGAATGAACAGCTGCGGGCGGGCAGACAAGAGAACTGTACGCACGACGGCCTCGTTGGAGGAAGCGAGCGCGAGGCGGGCCTGGTCTCGCTCGGCCTCGTAAGCGGCGGCGCTGGCAGCCTTGGACGAGACGGAGTCGAGCTCCTTGCGAAGATCGTCCCTGCATGAGTCGGACATTAGAGGGTAAGTCGAACGATCTCCTATGTGCACATGATCCCGACAGATTGGCGGGCGCACCTCTCGGTCTGCAGATTGCTGATGGTCTGCTGCGCCGTCAGCCGCGTCTCCTCCTGCACGCGCAGCGTCTCGGCCTCGGCCCGGCGCAGACCTTCGATAAGCGACTGGAGGCCAGCACGGTCTCGGGCGACGTCGGCAACATCCTTCTGAAGCTTTTCCTCGGTCGCCTGCGTAGCACAAGATACGAGCAGGTGAAGGTCAGGACCCTTGTCCGGCTGGAAAGGCAAGCCGACGAGCGAACAAACAAGACGCACCTTCCAGAGCTCCTTCTCAGCCCGAAGGTTGGCGGCCTCGAGTCGCGCGCGCTCGGCGACCCCCTCGACCTCGATGCGCTTCTCCTCGGCCTGTCGTCGGGACAGAATGAGTCAGCGGCAGCGGCATGAAGGCTGTAGTGTGATGACGAGAGAGACGGACCTGGCGGAGCTCCATGTTGACTCGCATCAGATCCGTCTTAACGCCTTGATTCTGAGTGACAAGGCCGTCAAACTGGATCTTCTGTAGACTGTTGGCCTCAGTGAGGGCCGTGATTCGGTCTGCGGTCGATGGAAAAAAGTTAGCACGCGATCGACGGTAGGTGAACGAGGATGGCACCGAGGAGCCACACACCCTTGAGGAAGTCTCGCTCGGCCTCGACCCTGACGAGCGCGACGCTGGCCGCGTTGACCTCCTTGCGTGCTTCAGCTAGCTCGGAGCGAAGCCTCTCGGAGTCGAGCCCGAGTTCGACGCGGAAGTCTTCGAGGTTGCGCTTGACGACGTCGAGCAGGGCGCCGCCAGAGCCAGCGGCGGCCTCGAGGTCGAGACCGGCCGGCAGCGTCAGGCCAGCCTGCGACAGCATCTTGGCGAAGAGATCGCGCTCGCGCGTCTGCTTGGCAAGCGCAACTTCCTTCTCCTCGACCTTGGCCTTGAGGCCGAGGATGATCTCGCCCGCCTCGTCCATCATGGCGAGCGCCTCGGCATCGTCAGCAGGCTTGGACTGGCCGTCCGTCGGCCCGGCCTTCTCGGCCGCCTCGAGCTGCTTGCCGAGCTCGCGCACGACCTTGATCAGCTGCTGGTTTTGCGCCTGCAAGTCGGGTATCGAGCGGAACACGATGAGGTTGCGCGTGATAACGCTGTCGATGTCATCGCCTTCAGGCAGGTTCATGTCGGCGTCGGCAAGGTGCTGGTAGCCAGCGAGGAACGGCTCGTCGCGAATGCCGATCTCGCGCACGAGCGAGACGACCTGACGAGACAAGTCCGAAATGTGCGACTCCAGGTCGAGCTGAGCGGCCTGCAGCTGCTTGACCTTGGCCGATTCGTCGCCGGCCCGTCGGGTCTCGGCGTCGCGCTCAGTCGTAACAACAGACAGCTGGCCGGCAAGGTCGTTGGCGGTGGCGACAAGACGGGTGTACTCCTGGCGTTGCTGTCGGAGTAGCGGGGCCTGCAGAAGCGCGCGGCAAGCGGCAGAGCGGCGTCAGCAGCTAGCCGGCCACACAAGGGGGAGTCCGAGCCTATGAGAGAGCACTCACCCGCTCTTGAATGTCTCGCAGTAGCTCCTCCATAGAGTCTTCCAGTCGACGCGTCTCCTCCTGCTGCTTGCTGAGCTCGGTCTTCGTCCGGACGTTCTCGACGTAGAGCTCCGAGATGCCCATGCCGCGCTTGCGCATGAGCGACCCAGCAAGCGCGGCAGAGGGCGACATGAGCATGGCGCCTCTATCGGCGTCGCTGTCGTCCGGCAGGGCGTCAGCGTCGCCAGTGATACCGGACTCGACGAGCCGGTCGACGGTGTCCCGCAGCTCTGCCACCTTGGCCTCGAGCTCGGCCCGCTGCTCCTCCCACACGAGGCGCTCCTCGTCCGTGCGGATGTCGCCCTCCTTGCGTCGGGCAAGGTCCTCCTCCCACTCGTGCTCAACCTCCTCGAGCCGCTTGCGCGCATCCTCGGCGCGGCGCTCGGCCGACTGGGCCAGTCGCTGCTGCGACGCGATCTCCTGCTTGAACGCCGCCTTTTGCTCGACGAGCTGCGTGCGAAGCGTCGCAATCTCGGTTTGCGACGACGTCAGTCGGTTAGAGAGCTGCGACTGGGATGACGTGAGCTGGTTGAGCGAAGCCTGCGACGTCGTCAGGGCCGCCTGGACCGTCTGCAGTTCGAGGCTGGCCGACTGGGCTTGTGATTGCTGTCGCGGGTGCACGATAGGGAAATTAGGACACAGGCCGGGCACACGCGACAACAATTGATATCAAAGACCGACTCACAGCCGTCGAGCGGTAGTTGGCAAAGTCAGACGTGAGGCGCGTGATGCTGTTGGTAAGGGTGGCGTTGTCCTTGTTGGCCATCTGAAGATTGAGCTCGAGCGCCTCGACCTTGAACTGTCGGAACCGGCAAAGCGACGACCGTCAGCATTTGCCGTATATGCGACAGTCAGGAGGGTCTGGTCCGCAGACCAAAGATGACCGCTGACGCACCTTGAAGTTGCGGCTCTCGATCTTCTTGCTCTCAGCCTCGGCCACGACCTCGCGGACGCGGACTTCCCACCGCGCAACCTTGTCCTTGCCGCTGGTGACCTCGGCCTGCGCACGGGCCCGCTCACCCTCGAGCGCCGCGACCGAGCCCTGGAGCGAGCGGTTCTGTGCCTCGACGGAAGACAGCTGCGTCGTCAGGAGCGAAGTCTTGGACGACTCGGCCGCGAGCGATGACTGCAATGCGTTGTACTCCTCGCGCAGGTGCGACAGCGATTGCTCTAAGACGGGTGGACAGGGGATCCGGTCAGCGCCCCGGCTCTCGAACGCACTACCTGGCGCATCAATCGATGCGCTGAGACGCGGAAGGAGGGTAAGTAGGGAAGAGAGAAGAGGGATGAACGCACCGACACCCTCCTCCTTGCTTTTCAGCTCGCCCTTGCTCCGGCGCTCGTTCTCGAGCTGGCGCTCGAGCTCAGCCACGCGCGCGAGCGCATCGCTCACGGCCTGCTCGTGCTCGATCTCTTGCCGGAGCCGGGCAGCCTGAGCCTCCTCGAGCTCGTGCTGGAGAACGGAGGCTGCAGGCTCGTCGCCAGCCTGGGCAGACATCTCGAACGGGCGGGGGAAGGGTGAAGTGAGGTGGGGGGGCGATGTCGCCGGACAGGTGCCGCCGAGAGCCGGTGAAGCGAAAGGTGGATGTGGATGTCCCCGGTGGCCTCCGTCCGACGGATGTAGGGTGCGAGAGAGGCCAGGATGTGGCGCGATGGGATGATGGGGAGGCGTAGCTGAAGGGGGGAGGCGAGAACGTAGCCTTCGTGTGGTCACCCTGGCTGACCCCCCCCCCCTTTATTTTCTTTCCGGGCTCAAGACCCGGACGACGCTACAGTCCGAGAGCGCTCGATCGCACGCGGCAACGTCCCGACGTGCACGTCGAAGGGCGACGAAGGAGACAACAGGGAATGCGATTACAAAGCTAAGCTCTACGATAAGACGATGAAGAAGGTACGGGTGCGAGGAGTCGAGGGATACGATGCGGGTACGAAGCGTCAAGCACAAGGGGGGGGAGATGGCGACTTGCGCCCGCGGGGCGGCTGAACGTCGCTCGGTGGAGGTGGGGACACTCGCTCGATGACGACGACGCGATCCAAGGGGTCGACGTCGGGTGTGGGTGATGAGCGGGCGCTCGACCTGGAGGACCTGGCCGACAAAGGCGGCCGTTGGCAGGAGGGGTCCGAGCACGGTCGACAGCACGACTCGTCCGAGCACGGGTGCTCAAGCGGGAGATCCTGTTTTGCGGAGCGGGACCCAGTCCAAGTCAGTCATGTGTACGTCAGTCGTGCGCGGGCCGCATGTGCAAGACGAACGGGGAGACTGACAGCCACGATCGCGCACGACCCCTCCGAGCAAGAAGCGGCCGCCTCGGCATCCTTGGACAGCGAAAGCGATGCTGAGAAGCCGGTCCAAGCCGCAAACTCGGGCGAGCCAGCGCAGTCGGGCTCCGAGTCGCAGAATGAGACTCGCATCGGGCGAGGCAAGGGCCGGGTTGCGATCGGTGCCCGCAGGACGGCGGCAATGCCGTTGTCGTGCATGTTCACGTGGTGATCTTCGCGCCCAAAGAGGCCCGGTCGCAGGTGAGCCGACGACGACTTGCTCATGGCCTCAATGGCCAGCTGTTCGCGCTCCTCGTTGCCAAGTGCCGCCCTTGCCTCGGACGTCCGCATTGTGGCGAAGAAGATGACTGTGATGGCGAGGCGAAAGGAGCGTGTCAGTCGCAGCGAGTCTCAAATGATACGAGTGACGGAGCGTTGACTGACCGTAGCTGTTGACAATGATGTCCGTCCCACAGCAAGCGAGGCAGAGGTACCCGAGCTCGCGGGGGTGCACTATAAGAAAAATGGCCTGTGATAGCAAAACGGGGAGGGGGACGTCAGCGCAGGAGTCGAGCCAGAGCCCACTAGATGGATTGACGGTCGAGACATACGTTCGCGGCTAGAGTCGACTGCATGCGCGAGCGGGGACCCGGGTCAGCGATGAGAAGGCAGCTTAGGGCAGCGCTGCTGGGCCGACTGACCATGCAGATGGCCGAGGCCACCAAAGACCGAATAGCAACCGATCGAAGCGCCGCACTCGCTCGCGCACTGCCCGACGACAGCAGCGGACGGACGAAGGCAGCGGTCAAGAACGAAATGAGAACCAGGTCGTAAGAAACCACGGCGATGCTGGCGAAGCGCTTGATGCCGATGCTGTGTCGGCGGACGTGCGCGCCAGAGCAGGCAGAGCGTCAGACTGGGCATGCAGAGCGCAGCGGGTGGGCAAACGTGGGGAGAAGCGCACCGGCAAACGTTGTACGCGTCGACGTCCGCGTAGTGGCCTGTAGGGAGCTAGTCAGCCTGGATATGTGGTATTGGGTGACGAATGAAGGAGCGGTTGGCTCACCGAACAGCATCAACACACAGATCGCGATGACGGGCAGCAGAAGCACCAGGCAGAAACGGTACATGGTCGACTGAAATCGTGACTGGCGCACGGCTTGGACGATCAAGACCTTCTCGATCAAGAAGAGGAAGACGGTGGTCTTGGACATGCCGTACACGCTACGCAAGTCGGCAAAGAAGGGGCAGAGGTCAGTCTCGATTGCTTTGCGCCGACGACGGATGACCAGTCCAGGGGCCACGACGTACCAGATGCAGACGAGCGCGCCAGCCTGACAGCTCCCATCCTCAGCCATGCCAAAGCCAAAGGTGATGAGGAAAGCGCTCAGGAAAAAGACACCGCTGTGGGCAGGGGAAGAGACCAAAGGTCGCAAGTCAGCCGCCGTCGGACGACCCCGAATGCAATCATGCACGACGCTGGCGGGCTCTGAAGAGAACCCACCTCGCGGCATAGTTGGCCAGAGCCAGGCCCTGGGCGACCCCGAAGGACGCCCAGGAAGCAACCGAGAAGATGCTGAGCCCGGTCGTCCGTCGGCCGATGAAGAAGGCTAGGCTGAAGAGACAGAAGGTGACTGCGAGCAGGAGGGAAAGAAGCTGGTCAGCTCACTGCTCAGCCGCGAGCTTCACAGCTCAAGCTGGGAGGACCCGACTGACAGTAGAGGAGCGAGCCCACGCGGGCCCCCCGGGAGGGAAAGATGAGGTCGATTGGGGCCGAAGCGTCCATGGCGGCAAGGTCGCTGAGCAGAGCAGGGCAGGGAATGCTGCGGTTGAACGAGGACGGGAGGCAGACGAGCTGCGCGAGGGGAGGGGAGGGGCAAGAGGTCGACCGCTGTCGGATGGTGGGCGGGATAGAAGAAGGCCAGCGTCGAGGTCACCTCGTTCCTGTCGACAGTAGAAATGACGCCCAGCCGAGGTCACCTCAGGGAAGCACTCCGGCCGGCGAGGCCGGCCTGATGCTTGCTGGCGGGGAGTGGTGTGGTTCGCGGCCAAATCAGCGGGTGAGCTGCCACCTTAGAGTTCTGAGCGGGCAGGTGGACGAGACAAGTCCAAGTCCGACGTCGGCGCGCAAAGGGCCACGGAACCCTGTGAACCCGTTTTCCTTGCTTTCCTTGCCAACTCCTTGCTGCGCCTGGCCCCGCGTGCAGATCCATGGATTCCTTGGTCTGAGCAAGGAATCCATGTCAAAATGAGACTCTTTTTCCTTGCCATTCCTTGCTTTCCTTGCTCTTTCCTTGCTCGGCAAGGAATTGCAAGCAAAGCAAGGAATCCTTGCCCACTGGATCTGCGCGCTTTCCTTGCTTTCCTTGCCTTTCCTTGCTTTTCCTTGCTCTGCGCAGGGCACCCCTCCCCCCCCCTCCCTCCCCTCCCCCTTCGCCCCCCTCGCACCGCCACAGGTCCAAATCAATGAAAGAGACCATTAGAAACAGCAGGTCTATGGAAGGCGGGTCCAAGTCAAAGGGCAAGAGGGAGGAAGCGATCAGAAACGAAGAGAGGGATGGGATGGCGCACCCTTGCGAGGCCAGCTTCCCCTGTGATCAGAACGAGATCGAGGACCGAGTCGCACTGGACAGCGGCGTCTGCATTGGCAACAGAGTAGGTGGAGGATCAGCTTCTGCGATGGCGAGAGAGAAGGGCAAGGGAAGGAGAGGAAGAGCGGGCGGCAGGCGCTTGGGGCCGGACCGCCGACCTGCCGGCCATCTTGAGCACTGTGCTGGAGAACTGACCAAACGAACTGACTCGGAGAACATCAGAGAAGGTCAGCGCCTTTAAGGGGATGCGCCCAGGAGGGCTGATCAGCGTCCAGAGGTCAACGGGCGGTCGGAAGAGGTCAACCAGGCGATGGTCAGCCGGCAGCAGCGATGACGCAGAAGCACGGGGAGATACTCTGGGCAAAGAGGGGAGAGGATGGGGGTCAGTGAGCTGTTGCTGGGCCTAAGAGGCGGGGGCAGAAGCGAAGGCGAGCCAGAGGACAATGAGAGGCTAGAAGTGAGGACGGGCGGCGCCGGCAGGGCGCTCGGGGCATCCAGCCTGCCATCTCACGCACCATGCTCGCAAATTGGCCAAACGATCTGGCGAGAGAAAAAGTAGGAGAGGTCAGCTGTGCCAGAAGGAGCGCTCGGGAGGCCTCGTCAGGTCGGACAGGTCAACGGGCGGCGGATGGCGTCAACCAAGCAGCGGTGAGCGGGCAGCAGGCGTCAGCAGGGGCGGCCGGCGGGTGGCGAACGGCCGCCTCTCGAGCCCTCCAGTCAAGACCTGGAGAGAAACACACCTGGGTCGTAGAGGAGGGCCGGGCGGTTGCAGAACAGGCGAGCTTGACGTCTTGAGAGGCTTGCTGAAGGTGGGAGGGCGAGCGGCAAGGTGGCAGGTCGGGCGGGGAGGGGAGGGGGGAACTGACCGGATGAGATGGCGACAAAGAGCGCTGGAAAATCGACCCCCTTGCCGCTGAAACTGCAGAGGCCGTCCGCCTGGCCTGGTAGCCCGTCGTGATTGAAGCTGAGAGGGCGTAGGGGTGGAAGAAGAGCGAGGTGAAAGGTGGGTGGGCGGGCGAAGATGCTGTCGGGAGGGAAGCTCGAGCTCGCGCGGCCGCGCACAAGTTGGCAGCCGGCGCGGGGCTGCGCACCTCGGCGCACTCGACAGGCGCACTCAAGAGCGTGTGCGACGCCTGACTGGAGGGTGGGCAAGGACTCGCGAGGAGCGGGCAAGGAATTGCAAGGAACGGGCAAGGAATTGCAAGGAGCGACCAAGGAATTGCAAGGAGCGAGCAAGGAAAGCAAGCATTGGCAAGGAATCGGGCAAGGAAAGCTTGGAAAGCAAGGAAAACGGGTTCACAGGGCACGGAATCGGATCGGCCCATTGACATCGGCGTTCATTGGCACGCCTCATCGCCCGCCTTAGGCCTGCTGAAGCGCCGACTCAGCTGCGGTTATCTTCTCAAAGAGAAACCTCACCGCTGGCTCCGGCTTCCTCGGGCTCACAAGCCGGCTGATTCGAGCCTCTCCGCGCCGGGTGGCAGCGAACGGCGCGCCCCGCGCCGACACAACTTGTGTGCGACAAGCTGCGAGTCAACTGCGAGTTTCTCCCAGCCTCCCGCTCGCCCCCCAAACCTCACAAGGCGGGAAAGCAGGCAGGCAGCTGAAGCAGCTGGTCTGTCCACTTTGCGTCGGCGGCAGCAAGTCACAAGTGCCGCAGGTCGGCGTATATTCGACGACAGGCCGAAGACGCGAAAGGTGCAGCTGTCGGTGACTAGATCCAGACCAACGGGCCGAGGCCAAAGGTATCTTGGATGAACAATTACGCCCGGGGGGGGGGGGGGGGGGCACAGCCAAGCTCGTCGCACGACGATAACACGAAGGCGAAGGAACGCGTTTTCAGCTCTGTACGCTGCCGAAGAAGCGACTGCAAGCGCTCAGCCTTCAGAGTAGTGGGTAGAACGACAGCATGCGGATTGGGGAGAAGCAGAGACAGGTCCGGACACAGGCAAGCGGGGAGCTATGGCGGCAACGGCGAAGGCTCCGCCTGATGAAAGACCGCTTCGCTTCACCGCCGAAAGCTCCTGGGAGCCAATGCCGGGGGTGTAGACGCCTGCGTCCGAACACGTGCTGACGGTCAAAGGCCAACGCCCCAAGCGCCGGTAGCCGAGGACCTGGATTGCGTAGTCATACAGCAGGCATCGAATCGGCGAGGCTCGATGAGAGAAGCTCGCTCAGATGCAAATGACACACCGTACGAGTTGACGATGACGGCGGACGCGCAAGTGAGCAGACAGATGTGAGCGCACATCACTGGGATGAGTGAGTGAGTCGGGGAGCGTCGGCCAGGGCTGAGGGAAGAAACGCAGGCAAGTATTACAAGGGTCGTGGGTCATGAGGTGAGATCGACAGGCGGTGGCACGGTCTGAGTGGAAAGAGGCGGAGGAGGCGAGATCTGAGGGAAAGGCTAGGCAAGGAGTGGAAGTGGCCGATGCGGACCGACTATGGAACAGCGTGCGAGCCGAAGGTGATGACGGGCTCATTGTCGCTGTCGCCGTCGACGCCGTCGACGAGCGAGGCTGGTCCGCTGTGATGAATGGTTGGCCCAAGTCCATGGTTTGGGAGATGTTGGTGGGGTTGGGGGGTGACCAGGTCCGCACTGTGCGGCATATTGAGCCCCGATGTGGGGTGCATCGTGTTGTGCGGGATGGCCGGGGGGAATGGAGCGTGGCCCGCGAGCGGCGGTGGGTGGGGGTGCTGCGTCTGCGTCAGTGGAGGGGCCGACTGGGCCCCGGCAGGTCCCTGGAGCTGTTCAGCCGGGACCGGCATCGGCGGCGCCTGCGGCCGCTTGACGAACCG
Source organism: Cystofilobasidium bisporidii (assembly GCA_014825535.1). Taxonomy (NCBI): domain Eukaryota; kingdom Fungi; phylum Basidiomycota; class Tremellomycetes; order Cystofilobasidiales; family Cystofilobasidiaceae; genus Cystofilobasidium; species Cystofilobasidium bisporidii. The sequence goes on along the minus strand of MVAK01000031.1, from coordinate 105,248 downwards.
CTGGCCTTTGCGGTCGACGAGTCGGATGCCGAGCGCGTCGAGCGCCTGCTGGCAAGGCCAGCCGTCCGACGAATTCTTGCCCCGCGCGACCACGTCCCACAGCGTCACGTCGGTCACAGTTGTGAGGACATCGTGGGTCGCCCGCAAGGTCTGCAGCTGGCTCGCGAGATCTTTGAACGAGGGCTGGCCCGCCGGGAGGCTGCTGAAAGCAAACCACGCCGAGGTCTGGATGGTCGAATTGGCCGAGTAGATGGTCGTCGACGCCTTGACAGGCGACCCGCCGAGCCGAAGCGTTCGCAGGTGGCGCGGCATGGGCGTCAAGGCCGCCGACGAGAACGAAGCAGTGGTCGAGATTGTCGAGGGCGGCGCGAAGAGCTCGAGCAGGTCGGTGCAGGAGATAGAGAGCTCGTGCAGGGCCGGCACAAGCTTGAGCACCTCGCGCGAGCACATGGGGCGCGGCGGAATGTCTGGGTCGCGCTGCGCCGTCGGCGGGTCGTCCCTCGGGTGAAGCCACAGCACGCGCAGCCGCTCGCCCGCGCCGGCCGTCCGGAGGTAGGTTGGCAGGGCATCGTCGAGCGCTCGCCAGTTGCAGCCGTCGAGCTTGAGGACCGTCAACGTTTCGGGTAGCCGGTCGAGCAACCGCGCCGTCGCGTTGGCAGACAGTGCGTTGGCGAGGACGGCGAGCTCGTCGAGCTGGCCGAGGTTAAAGTACTGGTCGGCCGTGTCCCATTCCCATCCGCTGCCGTCGATGCCTAGCTTGGACAGCCGAGGCCGACTCATGCTGCGGGCATCGGACTGGTCGCGCGCCTGGATAGCCCGTCCGTACAGGCCCGTCACACTCGAGAGGGCAGGGAACAGGTGGATGGCCTGCAGGAGTTCGGCCGTGACCATGTTGGCCGCGCCGACGATCGCGATGGAGGCCACGTACTCGGAATGGAGCGAGACTTTCATCAGCTTAAGGAATTTCTGGGCCGCCGTCGACAGGTTGACCGAGCTGTACAGGTATGGCCGGACGACCCTCTGCGAAGCAGGATAGGGAGGGGTGGACGGATTTGGCGAGTCAGCGACGATCTGGGAGGGGGGTCGGGGAGCAGCGCTGCGTTCGGACGTGATGTCGGCCACCATCACATGCAAGGCAAGCTCACCCGGAGGGCCTTGCAGACGCGACTCAGACGAGCGAGGTCGGCTTGGCCCTTGAGCAGCGCCGGAGCATGGTCAGGCGCGTACGGCGGCAGCGGAGCGACAAGGGTGTCGAGGACGAGCAGCAGCACGTCGGGTGGCAGCCTCGGCAGCGGGGAGGACGGCTTGGGCGGCCTGTGGCATCATGGTCTCGGTGTCAGTCTCATCGAGCAGCGATGTCGGCTGGACGACGACAGAGGGTGACGACGTACATGTCGTAGGATGAGCTGTGGATCTGAGTGAGGTTCCCGTATGGGATGAGCGACCGTGCGAGACAGGCAGCGGATGAGGGGCGAGGGGGACCACACAGGCGGGGCCAGGGAAGGCGGCGGTGACGAGGACACGCGCGAGATTGGCGTCGCCAGCTTGGACACGTCAACCCCAAACCCCTTCCTCCTTCTCGTCCTCCTCATCAGCAACGTTCAGGCAACCCATGCCATCCTCATCGTACGTTGGATCTCATCCAGGTGTCCGTGTCGAGGCTATCGGGGAAGGCAGGTTGCCACGCTGAGGGCGGGCGGGCGGGCGCCTCCCCGCGCGGATCCGACGGTTGCGCCTCTCTTCGAGCCGCAGAAGCTGGAGGCAATTGGGCGGGCCGTCTCTCGCCCCCCTTCCCCCCGGTCGGACTGAAGCTCAGATCATTACTGGTTTGGACATCGCTGATCTGACTCTCTGTCTCTACCTGCCTTCTGCGCGCTGCCGTCGCGGCGTCGCTTCAGCAGCGGCGACCCTGCCGCCCCGTTTCAGGCGTCCATCGTCCCGCTCCCGACAACGACCGGCGGCCCGTCGCAGCCCTTGACGGCGACAGTCTCCTCGTCCCCCTCATCAGACGGCGGCGGCGGCGGTGGTGGTGTGCTGACCGATGTACAGACGGCCACGATCGCGCGGGGCGGTTCGACGTTCCAGACAGACGAAGGAACCATTCGCATCCAGCCCTACAAGCCCAAGGGGTCAAAGGGGCTGAAGGCGCTGGTGCGCCCTCCCCTCCATCCGAGCCGACATTGCGGCCGATTACTGACCGTTTTGTACATCATTCACGCTCGCTCGTTGCCAGGTCTCGTTTCAGCCCAGGCCGTCACACTTTGACCTGCAGAATCCGGCCAACAGCACCGACCCGTTCCGCGGGTGCGTCCGTGCCCTCTCCGCTCATAACCCTCGGTGTCGCACACGGAGACGTCGTCATTGGCTGACATTGCCCAAGCGCCATATGCAGCTTCTACACCCTTTTCTGGATCGCCCTTTTCCTCCTGTTCCTACGGACCGTGATTGAGCATTACTCGCGCACAGGTCATGCCCTGTCGGCCGCTTTCTTCCACCTCATCACAGGCGACGCGCTCGCGCTCGCACTGTCTGACGCCGTCTTGGTCGGCTCGTCGATCGGCGCTCTCGGCTTCGCAAAGGGCATGCAGCACGGCTGGTGGGGCTACGGCTGGCCCGTCATGGTCGTCCAGCACGTCCTTCAAACCGCCTACCTGATGGCGACGGTCGTCTGGACGTTCCGGTGCTCGTGGTACTGGGTCCAATCAGGCTTTCTAGTGCTTCACTCCATGAGCATGCTTATGAAGATCCACAGCTGTGAGTCGCGGCATCGTGCCCTAGTCCCGTCGTCCAGCAGTGCTGACCTCGTCCGCGAGCCATTGCCATCTGGATCGACAGACATCGCGCACAACGGCCACCTTTGCAACATTCATCACGCCAAGCTCGCGGCCCTGCTCAAGCTTGACGAACTGCTCGCCGCGCATCCGAGCGGCGCCGATGGCGCATACGCTGAGGCGCTCGCGATCCAGCGCGAGACGGAAGCGGCCGAGCGCCAGCTCGAGCGGGACGAGGATCTGCGCTTGGCGGCCGCCGCGGGCGGCGTCAGCGCGGGCGGCCTGAGCGAGGTCAGCACGCCGGGGAGCGAGATTCTGCAAGGGTTCGACCTACCGTCGGCCCGAGGGACCCTCTCCGAGTCGGCCCTCCGTCAGCGTCTGACGGCCGCGTCGAAGCTCGCAGCGTCGAACCCTCTCTCAACCGCTGCCTCGTCCGGGTCGACCCTGCCGGCGGCCCCAGCGGCAGCGGCATCAGACCCGTCCTCATCGACCAAGCTTCAGCCACCCCCGTCTCCGGCGGCCGCCCACCCGCTTGTCTTCCACCCCTCGCACGACATCTCAACCCTCGCCCGCAATCTCGACGCGTACGACTCCGAGCTGACGAGCTCGGGACCCAAGCACGTAACGTGGCCCGCCAACGTGTCGGTCTTCAACTTTTGCGACTACCTGCTCGTCCCGACGCTGGTGTACGAGCTCGAGTGGCCGCGCACGACTCAGTGCGTACTCCTGGCAGCATTCCGCCGGTCTCACTTGATACCTGACCCCCTCCCCCCTTGTACAGACTGCGCCCCATCTACGTGTTTGAGAAGTGCTGCGCGACGGCCGGCACGCTCGCGCTCATTTACCTCATCACGGAGCACTTTATCAGTTTGTCCTCCTTCTTTCCGTCTCCCAGACCGCCTTGCCACCCAGCAACTGACCCGCGGCGCGACAGTGCCCGTCCTCCCGAAGGAGGGCGACTCGTTTGTCGTCACCTTCATCAACCTCGCGCTGCCGATGTTAATCGACTTCTTGCTCATCTTCTTCGCCATCTTCGTGCGTCCCTGACAATCTCTCTGGTCCGGGCCCGACCGGGTCCCGTCGCGCTCGGTTCGATGTCCTGGCTGACCTCCCCCCTTCCATTCCCCTGCCACTCGCTCATTCACCCTCACACGCACAATCGCACAATAACCCCTGGCGCCTCGATTGAACAGGAGTGCATCTGCAACGGTTTCGCCGAGCTCACGTGGTGAGTCGATCGTCTATCCCGCTTCAAGAAATCCGGTGAAGGTACAGGCACTGACCTTCTCTTCTTCTCAATCCTGCAGCTTTGCCGACCGTCGCTTGTGCGCCCATCTTCTTGTCGCCTGCGGTAAAACCTCCTCGCAGGTTCTGACCAGCCCCTCTTCCCCTGTGCTGTCCTTAGTTTCGACGCCTGGTGGAACTCAACCTCCTGGGACCAGGTGCGTCTCGTCTTTCGCTTCCTTCTCTCTGCCCTCAACCCTTCTGACGCACCCCCGCATTTCGAAACTCCTTCAGTTTGCGCGCGAATGGAACCGGTGAGCACAAGTCGTCTATCCAGACGACACTGTCTGGCTGCTGACTATCAGCTCCTTTTTCAATCCTTTGCAGCCCTGTTCACGTAAGCCTGGTCGACTCTGAGTCTGCCTTTCATAGATCACGCTGACTGGCCCCTTTTGAACTCTCAGACCTTCCTCCTGCGGCACGTCTACACTTCGTCTCTCTCCACCGGCAAGGTCAGCCGCAACCAGGCGACGTTCTTCACGTTCCTTTTGTCGGCGTGCTGCCATGAACTCGTCATGATCGTCGTCTCGAAGAAGCTGCGGTGGGTGCCTTCCCCGACAACGCCGCCTCCTAGCTGCCCCGCCTTTCCGCCTGCTCGTCGCTGACGCCCCCCCCCCCCTCGGCCCCTCTCCTCTGTCCCAGCCTTTATCTATTCGTCCTCCAGATGGGACAGATCCCGCTCATCGCGCTCGGCCGTTTGCCTGCCATCAAGCGCAACAAGCTCGCCGGCAACGTCGTCTTCTGGCTCGGCCTGCTGTCGGGCTTCCCGCTCCTCGCGATCGGCTACGTGCGTCCCCCATGCAACCATACGCTGCCGGCTTCGCCTGCGCTCTGCCAGGAAAATGGTCGCTGACGGACGCCCGCGCTTCTCTCTCGCAGCTCATGTACTAGGAGATTTCGTCTCTGCCCATCTTTTCCTGCCAGCCACCCTGATGCTTCGCGCGTCCCTCCATCCGCTTGCTGCACCGGCTACTGCCGCGTCCCTCCCTTCCCCTCTCCTCCACCGCACCGCCATCTGTCTAGCCCATTCAGCTCAGCACGTCGATCTTTCACTCGCCCCTCATCAGTACCTCGCAAGACATTCAAGCAGTTCACCTCCCACACGCCTTTTCCTTCAACTATCACCACCCTCAGACTGTCGCTGCGGCCCTCTCCTTCAACCGTGCGCAGGCTGCGTGCCCCTCATTGCATCTGTCCGATCCCCCTTTCTCCCAACTTGACGCATCTCTTGAAAGTCGAATGCCACTCTTGGCTCTCAAGTGCGCGCACCCGACTTGACGCGGGCGTGGATAGGAGAGGAAGAGACGATGTGCATGTGGTCAAAAAAGTGGCTGCGACAGGGCTGCTTTCCTGGAAATTTGCGCCTCTATGTACGATCTCCAGAGTCGGACCCCTGCCTCGCCCTCATCCGCGCTCTGGGGCCACGCCCTCAATGTCTTCGCCCTACTGCTCCTTGGCGAGCCGCTCGCGCTTCTTGAGCGCCCGCCGCCGAATGTCCTTGTGCATGGCAAGCCCCTTGCCCATGGCGAAGCGACCGCCGAGGCCGGCGCGGGTCATGAACCAGTCGAAGAGGGCGTGCGACCAGAACGGGGTCGAGGTGAACGGCCGATTGCCGGCGCCGCGCGGGAGCAGGAGCGACGAGAGGGTTGAGCGGACCAGGGCCTTGGGCGTCGGGACCATGAGCGAGGGCCGGCGGATCTTGGCCATCGACGAGACCTGCCGGGCGCATGCGATTGTGGTGACCGTCAGTCTTTTGAGCGCCGCAAGGCAGCGCCGCGTCGTAGATCCAGGCGGAGATAGAGAGCACGCACGACAAAGTAGGGCAGCACGAGGCGGACGTCGATGCCGAACTCCTCAACCTCCTCGCCGAGGGCCTGGGTCCAGCGCTCAAGGAACGCCTTAGAGCCAGTGTAGGTCGCGAGCATGGCCGAGGGGACGAGGGCCGAGAAGGAGCCTAGAGTGAGAACGAGGCCCTTCTTGCTGATTGTTCGGCAGTGCCGGTCAGAGGGTGTAGAGAAAGTCAGACCACGGAGGAGAGGAGGGCTGAGAAGCGAGACGGGAACGATGCAGAGACCGACCGGGCGAGCATGGACGGCAGGATCGCCTGCGTGGCCAGCACCGTCGCCTTGACATTCTGCTCGACCGGAAGTGGGTGGAGGTTTCAGCCCGACTGATCACTTCGAGAGCATGCTGCTGCGGTTCAGAGTGCACGGGAGGGATGAGGGCAGTCGCACAATGTCGATGATGCCGAGCATCTCGTCCGGGTCCGTCTCGGCAAAGTAGACGGGGATGTCATGCGACAGGCCGGCAGAGTTGACTGTGTTCGATAGCCATACGAGCGGGCATCAATTCCTGGTACCGTTTGTCGGACATGGAAGAGAAGGAAGAGTGGACGCACCAAGCACCGTGATCTCGAGCTCGGTCGCGACGGCGCGGAGCTCGGCGAACGCCTCGGGCTTGGGGTCGGCAAGGTCGACGACGACCTCACGCGTCTGGACTTTGCACGTATCCTCTGCAGTGATTGAGGAACGAGGTGTCAGTCTTCGAGAGCCTTGTACGACGGAGTTGGGGAAGGAGTGCAGAGGTGAATTTGGAGGGAGAGCGGCATTGAAAGGGCACACGCACTGAGCTCCTGCGCGAGCGCGCCGAGCTTGGTCGCGCTGCGGCCGACGAGGACGACGTTGAGACCCTGCTTGGCGAGCTGCTGGCAGAACTCGCGGCCAATATCACCCGTCGGGCCGGTGATGACTGTTTGGTGGTAGAAGATAGAGAGGTCAGCGAGATGGTCGGCCAGTCGATAGACGGACGGAGAACGGATGGGGAAGAAGCGCACCGGCCCAAGCGCCATTGCCAGCGCCATACTTCTTGAGCTGCAGGGGAGTGGAAACGAGAGCATGATTAAGTCAGGACGCTTGTAGAGAGTAGAGAGATCAAGGCAGGCAAGCCCAAGGACGAGCAAGCCGGGCAAATGGGAGGCTCGAGCGCAAAGGAGCGGGGTGGGATGAGCGAGAGCCGACACGCACGCTCTTGCCGGGGATGACGGTCAGCTCGGCCACGAGCTTGACGAGGTCGTACGCAAAGGCGACGGCGACGGCCGCACCGACGGAGGCCGTGAAGGCCGTGAGAACTGTTCGACGCAAGCGAGGAAGAATTGGGAGGGTCAGCAAGGCGCTTGGACGGAGCTCGGAGGGAGGAGAGGAGAGGAGGGGACGTGACGAGGGTAGCGCTCGGAGGTCGAGACGATCGACTCTTGGATGAGGTCAAGCATGGCGTTGAGGGGCTTGACTGGAAGAAGCGAAGCGAATCAGGGTCAGCATATCCTATCAGGTCGACTGTGAGGGCAGGCGGACAGGCTCACAGAGATGGTTGGGGTCGTGGTGGGCGTCGGAGGGGCGAGAGCGAACGCGTCGCCAAACGTCTCGCAAGCGCGCGGCTCGTGCTGCAGCAGCTGAGCTGCCCCATAGGCACCAGAGTCGCTCTTGATAGCGCCTCGACGACACGAAGTGAGACTGCTCGAGGGTCCTCCAGGAGCAGGTCAAGTGTCTGGCGCTGCCCTAGTACAAGTTTTTGTCTTCGCCGACGAGTGACGAAGGTCAGAGCTGGGCTTGTTCGTAAGGGCGGCTGGCGGAAGAGACGAAACGCTAGGGTTACCCCCTTTCACTCCGCCAGCCCTGTGCTGAAGGGCAAAGACCAGCACAGACCATGCATGCGATGTTCCCGGCCAGAAGAGAGAGGGGTCATTAGGACGTGTGATAGTTCTGAGTATGAGGAATGAGATCGGGACAACAATGTTTGGTGTGACTACAGCAGGGACGGTGGAGATGGAGAAGGGAACCGAGGGGGGCGGGGGTGACGGCACGCCGCTAGAAGGCGCTGCTCTCTGATAGCGGGTGAGATTGACGGCGATCGAGAGGAAAGTAGTCAGTCCGAGCTGGAAGCGACGAACAATTAACGGGCATGGGGGACGAACCTCCGTTGGGTCCGAGCATCCAGTCGAGGTCGGGCAGGCTTAGAATTTGCGACATGAGGTCGCTGCGAGAAGATGGGGCGTGACTCCGCGTCAGCACAATGTAGCTTAGAACTGAGGTGGATCGAAGACAAGGATAAGGGCACGAACTTGTCGAGGAAAGTCGCGTCGGTTGGCGGGATGCCGACCTCGGCGCCGGGCTGGCCGCCGAACGTGCCGTAGCCCGTGTTGGAGGCGCCGAAGAAGTCGTCGTTCCAGCCGCCAAACGTCGCGTTGCCGCCGTAGGCGTTCTGACCAAACGGCATAGGCGAGGGTTGCTGAAACCGCTGCTGCTGCCGGGCCTGCTGGAGTTGTTGCTGCTGCAACTGCTGCTGCGGCTGCTGTTGCTGCTGGCCGGGCAGGTACTGGGGCGGCGGCATGGTGCTAATCGCTGATCCGCCGGGTGAAGATCGCGAGCCGGGCAGGCCAGCCGGGAGTGATTGCGACATCTGCTGAAGAGTTGGCCGAGGGATGCCGTTGCCGTTCGGGTCTGCTGGCTCGGTCGGCGACCTCAGCGACGTCGATCCGCCCGTCGGAGTCTGCTTGAGAAGGTTGGTCGGCCCGGGACCCGCGGGGGCCGGCGACGAGCCCGCAGCGACGGCAGGGCTGGGCGTGTCGGCGCTCGCAGCGAGGGGCGAGGTGACGGCTGTGCCGTTCGAGTGGACGAGCCGCCGGACGGCGCGCTGCAGGCCCCCCGCCTGCGAATCCTGGTCCGAGCCAGAGGACGACAGCGCGTCAAACGACATCTTGCGAATCGGCTTGTCGGACGCGCCCGCCGGTCGATTGGTCGCCTCGAGCAAGAGCGTCTCGATGACCTTGACGGACCCGCGCGCTGGTGACGAGTACTTCTCGATGTTCCTGCGGCGTGATAGGGAGGGAGGAGTCAACTTTCTGAACGGGGCCCGGTAGGATGGATGAACAAGTCGAGCAGACGACTGACTTGAGGTACTTGAGACCATGGTAGACCTCTTGCAGCTTGGTGTCCCACTCCGCGTCGCGCACAGTGTGGAGCAGGTCGATGCAGAGGACGCACGAAGCGAAGACTGGCGCAGGGCAAAGAGCAAGTTTCAGTGTTGTACAGAGGAGATGATTAGCAGGGCTCGCCCTTCCGGCAGCGAGACGTGCTTACAGGTGTAGAGCACGGGTATCCTGAGAACGCGCCGATGAAGAGGCTGCGTCAGCGAGGTCGAGCGGGGCGGGACGACCAACATGAGAGCCAACGCACCACCAGCGCTCGAAAAAAGTGGCCGAGTGCGACGTGCCGACGCCGTCGTTGACGATGGCGATCGACTCGCGGGCTGCACGCACGCATTGCTGCGTCGAGTAGGCATACTTGCGGTTTGTGTAGCCCTTGGAGAGGAAGGGCCGGTGCAGGCGCATCCACCGAGTCTGCAGCGACAGATTAGAGATAACCTTTTCCCAGTGACGGACAAGGTCCTCGTCGCTGGTGTCGTCCACCGGCGGCTCGAGCGGCTTGTCTTTGGTGATCTTGAAATACTCGGGCAACTGGACAGAAGGGTGAGGGAAAGAGTCAATCCGCGAGGTCCTGGAGGGGCATGTGCGGGGAGAGTGACGAGAAGGCGCACCTCCTGGCCAATTTTCTTGAACTCGGCATCGATGGCGAGAACCATGTCGTACGGCGGATGCGGCGCCGTGTTCATGAGGACGATGACGCGGTACGAGGTCCGGCAGAGGCGCAGCCGGGTGAGGTGGTACGACATCGGCTGCGAGTCCAATCCATTTTTCATGCCAATCAGCTCAGCCTGAAGGAGACGAGTGAGGGGGAGAAGGTGCCATACCGTGTGGACCTCCTTCGGCTGTGGCTTCAAAGGCTCGCCGTCGACGATGTCTTCATCCCGCACATTTGCAGGGAGCGCGCAAGAGATCTGCTCGGGATGAATGGTGCACGAGTAGCCGTATGCAGACGCCAAGGACCAGTCGAGGAAGACGAGCCTGAGGGCGATCAAGGGGTGAAGGGAGGAAAAAAAGGATCAGCGAAGGCGCTGCGAAGTTGAAAGGTTGCTGCGGCGGGACCCACTGCCACCAGACACGGCGTGCCGTCTCGCGCGTAATTAGGCTCTCCCATCGTCCGACCCACTGTTTGGGCTGCTCGCCCTCTGGAACGACCAGCTGCTCCGGCCCGAGGCGATTGAGGCCCATCATGTGCGCAATCTTAATGCCCGCGCCGAGGATGCCCCACTGGGCGTCTGCGCGATCTTGATTGATCTGCATGAGCAGGTGGAACAGGAGTCAGTTGACACGCACTTGCACGACGACATTGGAGGCTAGAGACGCACGACGTAGACGCCGCAGAGGACGATGACTTGGAGATTCTCGAGCGAGTGGTTGGTTAAAAAGTCGCTCTGCCAGAGCGCACCTCGAGTCGCCGAGTACCAGATTGAAGGCAGGCTGTGTGGACAGGAAGCAAGTCAGCGTGAGACGGACGATGATAGCGACGATCAAGTCGTGCAGGGACAGGACTGACGTGACCTCGTCCTCCTTCGAGAAGCCTGCGGCGGCGGCAGCTGCGAGACGGACGGCAAGAGAGGCAAGAACAGGTCAGCGATCGATCGCATGCTTCGTTCAAAGATCGAAGCCGACGCACTGTCCGAGTCCATAAAGTGCAGGCTCAGCTGCAGGACACGAGAAAGAGTGATCAGTAAGTCCGCGATGCCGGGCGAGGCCGACAGACAGAAGGCAGGGAGAGGACCAACACAAAGCAGCATCTGGAGCAGGCCGACCCAGCTCGGAGAGCAAACGCTCGCCCTTCGCTCCTGCGGAATCGCCCAGAACTCCTCGCACTGTCGCATGAAAGTCGGACGGTCTGCAGAACGCGAAGTCCCACTTATCAGCCGGCAAATCACAGCGCACGACGTCGCGAACTCGAGCGAAGACTAACGCAGGCAGTGGTGAAACCACTCCACTTTGGCAAAGTACTGCGCGGTGGGAGAGACTGAGTCAGTGAGGCTCATAGCGCTCAAGCCGTGTCCCCAGGACAGCCAGACGCACGTGGTCGATCAAGACACGCTCCTTGGCCTCGCCGGGCAGGCAGCTCAAGAACGCCTCCATGAACAGGTCGGACCGCTGGAAGAAGACGTCAAAGACGCCCTTGATGCCGTCCTTGCCGCCGGCGAGGATACGAAGCATGTCGTCCCACTTGCCCTTTGGTGCGAGGCTCGGCAGGTGATCGTCCGTCCCGGGACTGGTTGTAGCGCTCGTCGCGCCGACGGCGAGGGCGACGGGCCCGCCGATCGAGGACGCCGGCGTCTTCTGACCCATGGCGACGAGCGACTGGTGATTGAACAGAGGTATCGCACTCGCGCTGCTCGAGATCTGGCCGCCGGGTGAAGACGATATAGAGGGAAGAACATTGTTGGTGTTGTGGGGCGTCGCGAGGCGCGGAAGGTCGTGCATGTAGGAGGTCGGGGACGAGAGGAGTTGACGGTGATGGGAAGATGGGGTGGGGAGGGGCAGAATCGGCCGATTGGGTGAGCGAGCCATTGCCGACACCGGCTGAGGATTCTCCCGACGGCGCCCAAAAGCGAGGTGCTGTCAAGGATGAGCCTCGTCTGATCAGCGACGCATGAGATACAGCAGAAAAGGGGCACCGGACAGCACAGGAGACGAGACGGACCTCGAGCGTCTGCGCGGCGTCCTCCGTCTCCGAGTCGAGCCCGTCCTCTGGCGATTCATCTGACGACTTTTCGTCGCCGTCGTCGTCCGATCGATGCGCCGTCTGCGGGCGACTCGACTTCTTGCTGCTGCTGCCGGCCTGACCGCCAACCTTGACAAGCTTGCGCTTCTTGCTGGTCTTCCTGCGACCGCCTGCGTCGCCCTCGCCGTCGGTTGTGCCACCGCCGGCGGTATCCCATGGTGGCACGCTGCCGCGGGCCGACGACCCGCCCTCGCGAAAGCCAGCGTCCCACTGCTCCCTCAAGCCTTCGCCGACCTTGCCCTTGCTGCCGAGCAGCCGGTCGAGCTCGCCGGCGCCGAGGACGCCCCGCGACTGGAGCAGGCCCTCGAGGCTGGCGATGCGGTACGTGAGGGCGAGCAGGTCGCTTGCCGACGCGCAGCCGTTGGACGTCGGCACGTGCTTTTCGACCTCGCGGCAGATCGAGGCGTCGCCGCGCTGGCTGCAGGGCGTACACGGAAAGACGCGATCGCACCGAATCTTGCGACGGCGACACTCGCTGCACGACTGGACGGCGCGCTTTGCCGTTTTTGCACCTCCGCCGCCGGTGACGCGCGAGGGCCCTGCCGACGGGTCATGATGATGTTGATCAACGTGATGACCGCCGCCGCCGTTGGGGCTTGTAGTGTGCGACGACGACGCCGAACCCGGGCGCGATGGAGGACGGTGGTCGTGCACGCTGGCTGGCGCCATGGGCTGGGGCTGAATCGGACCAGGAGCCGCGTCCTCCAGCTTGACGGCTGACTCCGGTCGGTCGGGTGGCGGCAGCTGACCCTGAGCCAGGCGTTGCTGCTGGCGCATCAGCTGCTGCTGATGGTGAAGCTGTTGCGACGGATAACCCGGCGGCGGCGGCCGATCGTACGGGTGTAGGCCCGCGGGCTGCTGCTGCAGATGAGGTGGCTGGAAGCCGGCCGGGCCATTGGTGGAGATCCCTGCAGTCTGTCCGCCAGACAGACTGCTCTGCGGAATCGGGTGCGAATACAAGCTGCCCGCACTTGGCTGCTGCTGAGGCGATGGCCGAGGGTCTGGGTGTGGCATGACGCTGAACAGGGCGGACTGGGGCGAGCCCGAGGCGCCGCCAAACGACGGGAAGGGTTGCTGCTGTTGGGGATGCGACCCACCAAATTGGGGCAGACGCTGCTGCTGGCCCGGCTGGTGCTGCTGACTTGGCTGGTGCTGGAGGGCCCTGACACCGTTGGCAGGGTGGTAGAGAGGCTGGTTGAACGAGCTCGCCAGGACTGGAGGCGGCGGAGGGTGGCCCGGATGCGAGACCGAGGACGGCTGCTGCTGCTGGGGCTGACCGCCGCCGCCGTTGTACGGTTGGCCGCGCTGATCCATTGCTCGCAGACTGGTCCTGCTGCTGCTTGCTGACCACAGAGAGACAGCAATGGGGAAGAGAGAAGATGAAAGTGATAGGTAGGGGAGGGGGGAAGGGGGCCGAAAGAAGACGCTAGGCGAGTCGTCTCTTGGTGGTGGGATCGGGGCATCGCGAGCGGCCCGCGCGCACGCGGTGAACTTGCCAGCCGCGACGAAGGCGTGGCGCAGCCGCCGACGACTCCAGTGACGCCCGCCCGCGGTCGCCGGGCGATGCGCACCAAACATAAGTCCTGACTTGATTGCTCGCCAACAAACGTCGTCTACTCATGGCGCTGCTTGTTCGACACGAAGAGCGCTCAATAAAGAAGTGAAAGACGTGCATGGATGCCAAGGAGTATGGGCTGTCGTTGGGGGCGCGAAAGGGGGGGGGGGGGGGGGGGGGGGGGGGCCCTTTTTAAGGGGGGGGTTGGGGGGGTGGGATGAAGGGGGGGGGGGGGGGGGGGGAGGTGTGAAAGAAGAAAGGGGGGGGGGGGGGGGGGGGGGGGGGGGGGGGGGGGGGGGGGGGGGAGCAGAGGCGCCCTTTTATAAGGGAGTGTTGAGCGTGTGAGATGCAGATGAGCGGTCGACGGGGGATAGCTTGCAAGAAGAAAGGAGGGAAGCGTCGACGACCGGGAAGCGAGAAACGGAAGCGACGACGAGACAGGTAGGTTTTCGCAAAAAGGACATGTGTTGCCAAAGAGCGATCCCAATCTGTTCCTGCCATTTACGCTCTGCTTCCGGCCATGGCCCTGAAGAGTGAGGAGGGGGTTGGGGGAGATTGGGTCAGCGAAGGCCTTCCATGAATCGAAGATGAAGAGCAAATACGACGCACTTGGCAACAGCGCGCTTGATCATGAGCTGAGCCTTGCGGAGCTCGTCCGAGGTGGTGTCCTCGATCTCGAGCTTCTCAAGCGCCTGGGCGAGCGCCTGCTCGACCGAGGCCTTGGCTCCGCGCTTCATCTTGAGCGCGAGCTCAGGGCCCGAGATGGTCGACTCGATCTGGTGGATGTAAGCCTCGAGGTCGGACTTGGCCTCGTGGCGAGACTGGAAGTCCTTGTCGGCGGCCTTGAACTGCTCGGCGTCCTTGATCATCTGGTCAATCTCGGCGGACGAGAGGCGGCCGACCGAGTTGTTGATCGAGATCTGGGCCTTGCGGCCGGAAGCGCGGTCAAGAGCGGAGACCTTCAGGAGACCGTTGGCGTCAATCTCGAAGGTGCAGCTGAGAAGCGGAGGGAGAGGGGCAACCTCGTCAGCGACTCGTTCGACTGACTATCGCACACGGAAGAGGGAAGGCGCGAGCAGAAGGACGTACACAAGCTCGGCCTGGCCGCGGGGCATGGGGGGGATGCCCGAAAGCTCGAACTCTCCGAGGAGACGGTTGTCCTTGCACTGGGTGCGCTCACCCTCGTAGACGGGGAAGGTGACCTGGGTCTGGTTGTCCTCGACCGTGGTGAAGGTACGCGACTTGTTGGTCGGGATGGGGGTGTTGCGGGGAACGACAACACCGAAGATGTCACCCTGCATGGCAACACCGAGCGACAGAGGCGCAACGTCGAGGAGGAGGAGGTCGGCGGTCTTGTCCGAGGTCTGGCCGGTGAGGACGGCGGCCTGGACGGCGGCACCGAAGGCGACGGCCTCGTCGGGGTTGATCGACTTGTTGAGCTGGCGGCCACCGAAGAACTCGGAAACGAGGGCCTGGACCTTGGGGATACGGGTCGAGCCACCGACAAGGACGATGTCATCAACCTTCTCGCGGGCCATCTTGGCGTCCTTGAGGACCTTGTCGACGGGGTCGATGGTCGACTTGAAGGCGGCGGCGTTGATCTCCTCGAAACGGGCACGGGTGATGTTGGCCGAGAAGTCGGTGCCCGAGAAGAGCGAGTCGACCTCGACGGTGGTCTGGGTGACCGACGAGAGGGTGCGCTTGGCACGCTCGCAGGCGGATCGGAGACGGCGGATAGCGCGAGCGTCCTCCGAGATGTCGAGCTTGTGCTTGCGCTTGAACTCGGCCTTGAAGTGCTCGAGCAGAGTGTTGTCGAAGTCCTCGCCACCGAGGTGGGTGTCACCGGCCGTGGCCTTGACGGCGAAGACGCCACCGGTGATCGACAGGAGCGAAACATCGAAGGTTCCTCCTCCGAGGTCGAAGATGAGGACGTTCTTCTCCTCCTTGGTCTTCTGGTCGAGACCGTAGGCGATGGCAGCGGCAGTGGGCTCGTTGATGATACGGAGGACGTCGAGGCCAGCGATGAGACCGGCGTCCTTGGTGGCGAGACGCTGCGAGTCGTTGAAGTAGGCGGGGACGGTGACGACGGCCTTCTTGACCGACTTGCCGAGCTTGGCCTCAGCGATCTCCTTCATCTTGATGAGGACCATCGACGAGATCTCCTGAGGTGAGAACTGCTTGTCCTCACCGAGGTAGTTGACCTGGATGAACGGCGAGCCGTCACGGTCAATGACGGTGAAGGGCCAGTGGGACATGTCCTTCTTGACGTCGGGGTCGTCGAAGCGGCGACCGATGAGTCGCTGTGGAGTGGAGGATGCGATGAAAAGGCAGCGGGCATTAGTATCCGCTTGATCTGCTCTGGCAGCACGCAGCCTAGAGCCGAGGGCGCGGGGGGTTTCGCACCTTGGCGTCGAAGACAGTGTTGGTGGGGTTCATGGCCGACTGGTTCTTAGCGGCGTCACCAATGAGGCGCTCTCCCTCCGAGAACGCAACGTAAGAGGGCGTGGTACGGTTGCCCTGGTCGTTGGCGATGATCTCGACTCGGTCGTTCTGCCAGACACCTGAGAAGACGCGCGACAAGAAGGGGACGGTCGTCAGCCGGTCGCCCTTCGCGTCGCTGAGAGCGAAAGACCATGTCGTGCGCAAGGCGAACACAAGGACTTACCGACACACGAGTAAGTGGTGCCGAGGTCGATACCGCTGCACGACGGGAACAGCGCGCGCAGGCATCAAGTGAGGTCAGCCAGCCGCGCTCGAGTGTGTGTCCATCCCCAGGTTGATGCGCTTTCTCGTGCTGCCGTGCCAGCAGCAGCTGAACGTCCAACAAGCAGCAACCTGTAGCAACCCGGCCTGCGAGCCAGCTCGCCCGTGCGTGTCCATCAGCCCCGAGCCGCTGCCGCCGATGCCCGCCACATCGCCACCTCCCGCCGTTCACAACCTTGTGACATTCGAGCTGCTGAGCTGCTGCTGCTGCCAACGACGGGTCAAGCAAGAGGGAGAGCTTGAAGGTAGAGCAAGGACTCACATGGCACCGTCGTAGACATCCTCAGCAGACATTTTGAAGTGAAAGTTAAGGAGGGGTGGGCGGGGAAGGGGGAGGTCTGGGAAGAGGGAGACAAGGCTGGAAGTCAGCGAGCGGAACGACAGGAGGGCGTGCCCGGGGGAGCTGCAGGAGAGCTGACAGCGATCTGGCAGGGGTGCTGGAGGGACGTACGGGGGTCGTTTGGGGTGAAACGAGGTAGCCTGAGGGGGGGAGAACAGGTGCGGGCGCGGACGGTCTCGAAGGCAGCCCAGCCAGCGGCCGGCCGCCCGCCCAGCGCGGGAAAAAGAAAGGCGGGGCGGCGGCGCGCGCGGGGGACAAATTCGCGCGCAGCAGCCCCCGCTCTGGCATCCTCTCGCCCACTCCCTGGCAACCAGCCGACGTTGCCACAATCTGGTCTCGAACCGGCCCTCATCAAGCTTGATCGGCTGGCCAAGAAGCCCCTTTCTAAAACTCTCTCTCTTGTCGACGAAGACTGCGAGGCGACGCAGACTGACAGGAAAGTCGTGTGCGCTGCTGACTGGCTTCTTTTGACGTGGCAGAGTGACGGAGGAGGGATGACAGGGCACAGCCATCGCTTAGACTGGCGCGCGCGCGACTTGGCAGCGAAGCCGGAGTCGACCGCGCCGTCTCGCAAGACGCACGCTGATCTCGCGCGCGCGACGCAGCAGGACGCCTAGGAGAGTGCGGAGGGGAGGAGAAGGGATGGAATGCGCTGACCTTGCTGATCCGTCGCTCGGTCCCAAAAGCGGCGTCAAGGACCAATTGCCTTTCGATGCGCGAGGGATCCCAGGCTGTCTCTCGTCGTGCATGCACGCCCGTCTCCTTGAGTTTGCTCTCTTGCCGGTGCGCCCGAGAGCAAGACGGGATGTCGCGCTCACTCACTCGCCCAGCCTTTTGGCATAGAAGACAACCATAGCTGGCTGTGTGGACAGGGGCGTCTGCGGGCGGTCTCATGCGCAAGTCGCGTCGACATTGACCCGGCCGCCAGCACTTGTCTGCGGCGCACCCTGACTGGCCATGCCCCTTGACCGAAGGAAGGCGACCCGTCCGGCCGTCGACACTCACATGCGCGTCGCTGCACGCGATTCCCTCCCTCGCAACGCCCGTCGTTGGCTGCGCTGGGCCGCGAGCCGCTCGACCTGCTGTGGCGTCGACCCTCTCCCGCTCTTCACAGAAGATCGACTGCAGCACGCTATGCGTATGGCGGCCGACTCTCTTCAGCCCCCCCCCCCCTTCCCCTTCCCTCTCGACCGCTTGATGGCAGAGCACCATCTCGCCCTCGAAGCACCGATTCAGCTTTCTTTTCACCCTGCTCCCCGGAGCGCACGAATGTCTCTTGCCTCGCCCCTCCTCGGGCGTCACCACCCTCTTTCTCCTCAATTGTGTCGGAGATACTCTAGGGATGGTCCCTCATGCCTTCCAGCTGTCTGCCGCAAGCCCTGGATCAGTCAGGGAGACGGACAGGGATCCGAGTGCGCTGCGCTTTGTCCATTGACTCCCGCAGTGCGACTTATCAGCAGTCTGAAGTCCCCCAAGCGGCCGAGCCGGACTTGGTTGCGAGCTTTTGCCCAATTCTTCAAGGCGCGCGGATCTGAGCGCCTGCGAAGCTGCCTCGTCTTCGTCCTCGCAGGGCGCTTTTGCAATGCGCAACTATCATAGTCAGAGGCCCCCCCCCGGGGGGCGATAGATGCTCACTCGGGAGAGAGGTTGCATTTGTCCGCGTCGCCGAGCGCAAA
This sequence comes from Cystofilobasidium bisporidii, assembly GCA_014825535.1. Taxonomy (NCBI): domain Eukaryota; kingdom Fungi; phylum Basidiomycota; class Tremellomycetes; order Cystofilobasidiales; family Cystofilobasidiaceae; genus Cystofilobasidium; species Cystofilobasidium bisporidii. The sequence goes on along the minus strand of MVAK01000031.1, from coordinate 87,138 downwards.
TGTCAGGTCACAGGTGACAGCGGGCGAGAGTTGGAGGCCCCTTTGTTATGCTTCAGAGAGCGGCGACGAGTGATTGGGGAGCCAGCCAATCAGCGCTTGAACATTCGGCCGTGCGTCCTGGTGGAGGTTGGACGCGTTCGGAGCCGAGCCGAGCGCACTATACCAACGTCGTCGTCCACGCTCTTCAACCAAGCCACGAGTCCTAGCCATAACCTAGTAGCAGGGCGCGGTCCCCCGCCTCTGCTCACCATGCTGACCTTGGGCTGTTTCGCTTGTCAAGGAGGATCATCGACACCTCGGCTTGTGGGCGTCTCCAGCTGCCGCGTCCCCTGCCCGAACGGCCTCGTTCCCTTGACCGACCGTCATCTTCCCCACTCATCGCTGGTTCATCCCTCAATCTTCCTACCACATCTCTCGCTCTTCTTTCCCGTAGCAGGTCCCTCCCTTGAAGATTCTCGCCCTCGCTCGCTTCATCCGCCCGCTCGTCGTTGCTCCCCGTAGCCTGCGGCTCGCGTCATCCTCGTATTCCAACAGCAGCAGCAGCAGCTCCCCACCTCAACCGCAACAGCGGACGCCGCCAACGCCGCAACCCTTGCCCTCGACCGCCAACACGATGCCTCGCAAGGAGAAGACCATTCCGCCCCCTCCGATGCCCAACGAGGGCAAAACGTTCTCACCGAGGTGCGTGCTCAGCCTCAGGCGGCTGCCGTCTCGCCTCCGGTGGGATCCTTCATAAGCTGACCGGCTTACCTGGCTGTCCGACACGGCCGCGACCCGTCGTCGCTCACTTGCCAGGGAGCTCAAGGAATTTGGCCGGCTCGGTAGTCACATGGACCAGTTCCACGCTCACTTCCGGCACGAGTTGCGTCTCGGCCCATCCGCCTCAGGCTGGCCCTGGTTGCTGTGCGACGAGGCGCGCAGCTGACACCCCCCTTTGCCCACTCACTTGCGCTCGCTGTCGCAGGTTCAACGCCATCTACAAGCTCGCCGACGGCTCGTTTGAGCGCCAGGGCATGGATCTCGCGGGCTTCCTCCGCATGGCTGAGCAGTTTGCCCGCCAGCTCGAGTTCCACCACACGTGCGCCTAGTCCCCTCTCTTCTGCGCTGCCACTCCAAGGGCGCGCGACGGACGCGCAAACACCCGCCTTGGGTGGTGGACCTTGGCGCTCAGGCTGACTCGCTGTGTGCTGTCTGGTGCCTTCTGCGCGGCTCTTCTAGGATCGAGGAGCGCATGGTGCGTTGTCGCCTCCCTTGCGCCTCGTCCTCGCCGCACCGCTGACGCCTCCCCTCGCCTCCTGTTCTTTGACGGTCGGCAGATGGTACGTCCCTTTGGAGCGTTTTCAAGTGGCTCGCTTGCAAGCGGGTATGATCTGACCTACCTTCCCGTGCTGCGTCGCTTCGCCAGTTTCCGATCCTTGCGAAGCGCATGGTGGCCGAGTTCGGCGACACTCGTGCGTCCCAGCTCTTCCTCCGCTAGACAACTATTCCAATACACCCTGCTGAATCAGTCGCTCCTCATGCGCCCCTTACCTGTCGTACGCGCCCACAGACCCAGAGTCGCACCATCTCATTCACGCCGGCCTCGACAAGTACTCGCGGCTGCTGACAACGTTCCGCGAAGATCGGACCGCGTACGACCCGGCTCAGCTGCGGGCCGTCATGGACTCATTCAGGGACGTCCTGTTCGTACACCTGGATGATGAAGTCAAGGACCTCGGCAAGGACAACATGATCAAATACGTGCGTTCGCCTCGACGGTGCTTGCTGCCTTCCTTGCCACCGTTCAACCGCTGACTGGCCCGCCGTGCTCGCCCCTCCCTCGCAGTGGACACTGGAAGAGGTCCGCCGCCTGCCCATCTAGAGGACGATGATCACTGCAGATCCCCCTTTTCTCCGTTTTTAGAGCTTCGCCAAAAGTGTGCCTCGTGTGTGTATACGATCTGCCCCCCCCCCCCCGACCGGCCTTTTCGTTGCTGCAAATCATTAGACGACGGTCAGCGCGCACACTTGAGGGCAAGCAGTGGGCCTGTCGTCGCCTTCACATCAGCAAGCAGCAGCTTGCGCCCGCCCGGAACGACCCTTCAGCTTTCCGTCGGCGTTTTGATGTTGCTCGCATCCTCGGTCGGTCGGTTGGTCGGCAGCGTCGGCTGGCACGCCGGCAGATTGCTGCGCGCTCGACGATAGCTCGGAGGTCGCCGGGCTCAAAAGGAGGAACGTCCGACACCAAGACGTCCCTGTCTTCCTTTCCCTCTTCCCTACCATCCGTGACCTCCCACCACTCTCAGCTCCTCTCCTCTTCCTCCTCTCCTTTCTACCACTCTCGAAGCTTCTGCCCAAAGAGCCAAATGTCGGTCAGCGTCCTCCAGCCCACGCCGGCATCCGTCGACCTCAAGTACGAGCCTCAGCTCGCCAGCAGCTCCACCAACACCACGCCCGCCTCTGCAGCCAAGGCTTCAACGACGGCAAAGGAGATGCTCGCACCCGAGGTCCAGCACGGAGACTTCAGGGACGAGCTTTTCAAGAAGGGTGGGTCGTTGGCTGCTCGCTCTTCCTCTCTTCCTCTTTGGCTGCCCGTCGCTGACGACCCTGGCGCCATCTCTTGCCCCCCCCCCCCCTGCTTCTCTTCCCCTTTGCCCTTGCCCCAATTGCAGGCGTCGTCGTCATTCCCGGTGTCCTGTCGGCGGACAAGGCGTCTTTTTACGTCTCGCGCGCGCACGACTGGCTCGAGAGCTTCGACATCGGCTACGACCGGCACGACCCGACGACGTGGCGGCCATCCAACCTGCCGGCCAACATGAAGGGAGGGCTTTACACGCAGCACGGCATCTGTCACTCGCAGCTCGCCTGGGACATCCGGCAGGAGCCGGGTGTCATTGAGGCATTCAAGACGATTTGGGGCACCGACGAGCTGCTCGTGTCGTTTGGTGCGTCGCGTTGCCCCCCTGCCTGCCTGTTGGGCTTTCCATCTCACGTGCCTGCTTAGCTTGCGCTCATCCATCGCATCTCCCTTCGCTTGGCACAGACGGCCTCAACATCGGCGTGCCTCTCGACCTCGAGGACAGCGTCAACAAGGGCATCGACGCTCCTTGGGCTCACACCGACCAGGTGGGTCGACTGAGTCTATCATCCACTTGCGCCTCAATCTGCTGACGCTCTCGCTACGGCCCCTGCCCTCGTCCGCGATGCCATCAGTCCCCGCTTCGCCCTGACCTGCAGTGCATCCAGGGCATCGTCAACCTCGCCGAGAACGGCCCCCTCGACGGCGGTCTCCAGGTATTCCACGGCTCAAAGGGTCGCTTTGCCGAGATGTTCGAGGCGTTCGCCGACAGCGCGCCAGAGGGCGGTTGGCCCGAGGAGGACTGGTACGTTATGCAGCCGGCCATGCTCGAGTGGCTCAAGGCTCGCGGCTGCTATTGGGAGAAGATCTGCGCCCCGCCCGGCTCGCTCATCCTGTGGGACTCGGTGCGGATTTTTTTTCCCGACTACGACAGTGCGCGCGCCTCTCTGGGCGAGACTTGCTGACGATCTCTCACGCCGCTTCCTTGTTCCAGCGCGCCGTCCACTACGGCTCGATTCCACTGGCAAAGAACGCTCGAGTTGCTTCCTGTGCATCCCCCCTCCGCTTCCCCCCCTTTTTCCTGCGCGTGTCCCTCGGTCTGACCCCTTGCACCCCGCAACCCCTGCTTGCAGACGTCTGCTACAAGCCCGCCGCGCTTGCGACCGAGGAGGCCCTGCAGGCCAAGCGCGACGCGTTCGCGAAGCAGTCGGGCACCTCGCACGACCCCATCAAGTTCACCACCCGAGTGCGTGCTCTTGCTATCCTTGCACCGCGCTCCACTGCTTACGCTTCGCTGACGCTCTCATGTGGGACTGCTGCTCCCTTCTGCATCGCAGGACATGAAGCCCGATGCTGAGGGCGACAAGGCGTGGGAGAAGATCAAGGACAACCTGCCCGCACCGCCACAGCTGACGGCGGTCGGCCGCAAGCTCGCTGGACTTGAGCCGTACTGAGAGCGCAGGCAGGGGCGTGTGGCAGATATATATGCGTTCAGGGTGTATGTGTGACCGAGCAAGAAGGACAGCGTGAGAATGTACAATTGGCAGCGAGGGGTTGTCGAGAGGTTGCTCAAGTCTAGTAGGATCCGAGAAAGGCGGGGAATGTTGCGAGGTGCGGCCAGTGACGCTGTGCAGCGTTACGAGCCCGAGTTGTCGAGGCACGAAAAGGGGCTTCGGAGAAAATGAGGGTCTGAGGTCAGCGATCGAGTCGACAGCGCAGGCAAGCGTCGATGCAGAGGCGTACCTGCTGGTCTTGCCAGTCGTGTACGAGCTGTTGATCGCGAGAACACTCGCCCACGTGCCGCTGATCTGGACAAAGAATCCGGCAAGGACTGCCATCGCGAAAGTTGAAGCAGGTCAGCACTTTGAGCATAGAGGCCATTCCTTTGGAGGGAGCACGACAACTGACTGAGGAACACGTTGAAGACGACGAGCGCGCGGAACTTGAGGGACTTGTCGGTGCGGAGCCGGCTCCAGTTGAGGTGCAGCCACACTTCAGGCAACGCAAGGAGGCGAGAGCAAACGTCAGTCAGCAGGGCGGTCCCAAATCCGTAAAGGAGGCACTCGCAAAGATACTCACTCCAGCCTTGTGTGTGCATGCACATCATCGAGCCTGCGGCAAGAGAGAGAGATCAAGAGGCGGATGGTCGTCAGAAGCAGCACGTGATGAGGAGCGCAAGACGCGTGAGCCGTCAGACGGACCGAGCAGGGCGCCGATGAGCCCGACGAGGTCGTTGAAGACGGGAATTGACTCGGCGATCACGAAGGCGCCAATGACGACGGAAGCGGTGGTGCCGAGCCAGACGGCCCAGTGGCGGAACGTGTTCTCGGTCAGGTGGTGTGAGCCGCTGCGGCAAGGGCAAGAAGGACGTGCAGGAGTCAGCAGGTGAAGGCACGGGCAAAAGGGGATAATTGGGTGCGACGCACCGCAGGATCCTGACGAAGACCATCTTTGCGACCGTGTGCCCGTAGATCGTGATCTTTTCAAATCCGACGAGGGCAAAATCAGGGAAAGTTAGACGAGAGTCGTTTCAGTCACTAGGCAAGAGAGCTACTGACCGAGACGAAAAGGCCCGGAAGGGCGATGCCGTACGCGACGCGCTTGAGGAGTGGTCCGGCCGAGCCGAGCGCGGGCGACGAGACGTACTGGCCGCAGTAGTACCAGACGACGATGCCGATCGTCAGGTAGACGGCCGTGACCATGGTCTGGCAAGATACGACCGCCTTGCTATAGTCCTGCTGGCGCCGCATCTCGCCGACGACATTGAGAAATGCAGGCGTGCCGCAGTACGAGAAGACGACGGTCGAGACGGCGCCCATGGCCGTGAGGAACGAGACGTCCCCATTGAACGACTTGATGTTCTTGTCCCACTAGAGGAGCGAAGGAAGGAGAAGAAGAATTTCGATCCGTCAGTACGCGCGAAGGACTAGAGAAGGGAGCCGAGGAGGAGTGCACGCACCGGGCCGGTTTGCGGAGCGGCCGATGGACGGTCCTGGACCGCTACGGCAATGACGATCATCAGAATCGCACTCATGATCGAGACGAGACCTACCCACGCGAGGATCGAGATCTTGTTGAGGGTCTGAACACTGGCGAGGAAGAACGTGATGACAGCGGCCTTCGAGAAGAAAAAAGAGGCGGGGTCAGGGAGCGAATCTAAATGGCTAGCGACAGGACGGGAGACCGCTACGCACGATGGCGACCCATGCGACGGTGCACAGGTGGTGGTCCGCAGTGGTGACGGCATTGAAGGCGATGGAGATCGAGACCAGACCGGAACCGACGAGGGCGACGAAGAGGAGGACGTAGGCCGCGCTAAAGAACTCGCGGCCGACCCGGCCGGCAAGGATGAAGCCGACGTCGTCGATCGTGTAGACCTCGGGGTATCGCCTGTTGACACAGGCGGGTCAGAGTCAGCGATAGCCGATAAGGAGGGGCTAGGGGTAATGATCAATGCTCACAGCTTGAACTGCCCGACGACGTAGTCAGACCTGTTACCAAGGAAGACAAGGATGAGCCAAATGTCAGAAAAGTCAGGATGAGAGATCGCGCGTCTGCAGCGGCACTTACCAGGTGGTCAAGATTCCGACGACGAGGATGACTGAAGACAACAGGAGGCAAGGGGGACATAACTGTTAGAGAAACGTGAGGAGGGGGGCGCGCGTCCGCAGCAGCACTCACTCAAAGCGCCGGGCACGCCGCCTGTCGCGGTCAGCACAGAGGGGAGGGCAAGCACTCCGAGAGCGATTTGGGTTTTGGTCAGGAGCAGCGCAGCTCTGATCCTGCAATCAGCGCAGTGGACGGAAAGGGCAGGTATCAGCCTCACGCGGAACGGTGGGATGAGATGGGCAACGAGTGACGGACCAGCCGACTGATCGGTAGTTGACGCCTCCCTCCTTGTGCTCGCCAAAGACAGCGTCGTATGCGACGCCTTCGATTGGGTCGTGCGCGATGCTCTCGGCGTACGTGCGCGAGCCGGGCACGCCCTCCTTGGAGCCCGAGATGGAGACCTTGTCGACCGTGTCGGACATGGCGGGCAGGGTGAAGCAAAGCTTGAGTGATGCGCGATCAGAGGCTCGGGGCGGCTGGAGATGTGGATTGAAGATAGATGCGAAAAAGGCGAAGGAGGAGGCGGTTGAGGAGGAGGGAAGACGGACGGGTCGAGGAGGGAAGGGACCGAGATGAAGAAGAAAGGGAGGACCCTAAGAGACGGTCCCTCTCTGCACTGGCCCGACCGTGCTCGATAGCCTGATAAGGGGCGCCTAAACGAGCTGGTCAGGGACGAGGAGTCACGGGACGGGAGCAGTACTATCTGTGGTGGGGAAAGGAAAAGGCCGACGGCGTATCGGGCAAGGAAGGCGGGGGAGATTTGTGCGACTGCCGCCGCCAAGCGGTGGCAAGCTGGGCAAGCGCCCAAGGTCATGCGCGAAGCGACCGTATCAGCTGCACATAGCTGCATGTATTTAGCGAGTGGGGGTCGTCAGCTCGCATAACAATTGTCCGCGGCCAGCGCAGTAGTCGGCTTTTGTATCGGCCTGTGAGGGAAGTGGGCACGAATTGGTCCACCGGGTGGACTAGGCTGAGATGAAAGGGGTCGGTGAGCTCCAGAGACGAGACAGCCCACTAGACCCCACCTTCCCTCCCGACCCCGTCCCTCCCTCCCTCCTCCTCTCCTCCTTTCCCGACCATGCCCGCCCTCATCCAGGCCGAGATCAACTGCGACTGCGGCGAGTCGTACGGCAACTACGTCCTCGGCGACGACGAGGCGATGATGAGCTTCATCGACCGCGCCAATGTCGCGTGCGGCGAGCACGCCGGCGACTTTGACGTGATGGACGCGACTGTCAAGCTCGCGTTGGCCAAGGGTGTCGCCGTCGGGGCTCACGCGTCCTTCCCAGGTGAGCAGCCTGTCCGTGCGCATGGGGGAGGGGTAAGGACCAAAGGGATGGGGGGGGGGGGCGAGCAGGTCGGCGAGGGCTTGAAGCTGCGGCGACGCCCGTCGACTCGCACTTGCACTTCTGGCGCGGACCCCAACATCGCTCTCCAGAGCCGTCGTTGTTCGACACCGTCCCCTTTTGCTGACAGCCTGCCCATCTATCGTTCGCGCGCGATCTCAGACCGCCAGGGCTTCGGTCGGCGCAAGATGGTCATGCCTCCGGCCTCCTTCGGCAACTGCCTTCTCGCGCAGGGTGGCGCCCTTCAAGCTATTTGCGGCCGGAATCAAACGGTTCTCTCGCACTGGAAGCCTCATGGACAGGCCTTTCTCATGAGTGCCAATGACCTGGAGCTCGCAAGAGCCAGCGCGGCGTGCGCCAAGCAGTTCGGTATTCCGATGGTCGGCCTGCCGGGGACAGCCCACGAGCAGGCCGCCGGTGAGGCCGGCGTTGTGTTCATCCCAGGTGGGCGTCGTCCATTCGCTCAACGGGCCGATTGCCTGTCCCAAGCGCTGATCACCTGTCCCTCATCTGTCACCGCCCTCGCGTAGAGTGGTACATTGACCTTCAATACGTGCGTTGAAGCTCTCCGGCTCCGCGCCCTGTCCGGACCGCCCGTTCCTACACGCTGACCGGTCGTCCTCCCTCCCCGCAGGCCGACGACGGTTCCCTCGCGCCGCCCGACCGCGCCAACTACAAGCCCGCCAGCGAGGAGGACGTCATCGCCAAGATAACCAAGCTGCTGACGACGGGCGAGTACCCAACCATCTCGGGCAAGACCCTCCACTACCCAGCCAAGACGGTCTCGATCTGCGTCCACGGTGACCTCCCAGGCGCGACCGGCCTCGCCGCCAGCGTCCGCAAGGCCATCGACGCCCTCAAGTAGACACTCCCTCCCGCCCTGCGATTGTACGACCAGATAGATGAACCTCCCTTTTACGACCAAGCGACTCAATCTGCGCTATCGCGAGATGACTCCTGGCTTGAACAAAGTTAGCGCGCGGCTGCCTTGCACGAGCAACGCTGCTTGCGCGACACACATCTGCCACTCCGTCCAGCTTGCCGCCACGCGTGTCTTGCAGCGCGCACCTGTCGATTGTGCTCCGAACTGTCATGAACTTCTTCCTCCTCCCGCTTACTCGCAGTACAGTAGTGCCTGCCCGGCCTTGACAACGTCGCCCGGCGCGACGGCGAGGGACGCGACGACTTTGCCCCTCAGCGCGCGCGGCACGCTGACCGACACCTCGGTCTTCATTGCCTCGAGTACGACGGCGACCGACACCTGGTCGAGCGCATCGCCGACCTCGACCTTGAACGCGCGCACCGTGGCCGACAGCGGGGACTTGAGGGGCGTGCCGGAGCCTGTGGGTGACGACGAGGGCGTCAGCAGGGTCACTGGAATGAGCGAGGAGTCCGTCTCAACTCACTTGCGCCGACGACGATATCGCTAGACTCTGCCTTGGAGGCGGCTGCCTGCTTTTCCTGGAAGGCCGCCATCATGCGCGACTCGCTGTGCGATTCAGAAGGCGAGTCAGTCGACGTATGGGGCAACGAAGTAAGAGAGAAAGATGTGACGCACATCTGACCGAACTCGTCCAGCTTCTCCTGGCCCTTGCGTCGCAGCTCAACCACTTCAGACGCGGTCGCATCCTCGAGCGCCTGGATCTCCTTGAACGAGATGTCGATGTGCTCGATCTTGGGGGCGAACGTGCCCTGCAGGAAGTCGGCCTCGATCTGCTTGAACGTCGGCTCGTCGACCGGCACCCAGCGGACCGTGTCGAAGCTGCGCAGAAGGAAGTGGTCCTCGTACTCGGCCGCCCACCGTTTGAAAGGCGTCAGCGTCTTGCCGAGAATCTGGTAGCCACCGGGACTGTCGATGGGGTCTTTGCGAAAGACAAGGAGGAGAGTCAGAGTGGAAAGGTACAGGCGAAGAAGACACCGGCAGGAGGTGTCAGACGTACAGATGCCTGCGGTGCAGCCGGCGTAGCCGACCGTGCCGGCAGGAGTAAACGTCCGGCTCGGGTTGTACTTTTGCGAGACAAGCAACGAACGCTGGTCGATCTGCGACGGCGCAAGATGAGGAGGTTGTCAGCCCGGTGCCCTGGAGAAGAGGGGAGAGTCACGGCAGGGAGAGGAGAACTCACGGGCGAGAGGAATGGCAGACCGCAGAAGAAAGCCCGGGCCGAGACGAACCAGTCCGAAGCGCCAAAGAGGTCGTACAAGGCCTGATCGGACGCGAGAGAGTTGACCTTGTGCATGTACTCGACGTTGCTCGGCAGGTAGACGGCCTCGGTCCGGCCGCTGAGCCGCATGTAGCGCTCGACGCACTCGCGGCTGCCGGTATCGTCGTACACGATCGGCAGGTGGACGCGCCGCGAGGGGACGCTCGAATTTAGGCAGGCAAGGCCGAGGCCGAGCGACGCCTCGATCATGGCCTCGACGATCGTTGCCTGGCTGACCACGGTCGGGTCGAAGCGGATGAGCAGGCTCGCTGTGCCTGGGCCGAATGACTTGAGGCCGGGGATTTGCTTGGCGCGCAGCCGATTCTCCCAAAGCTCGGTGAAAGCGCGCGTCTTAAACGACAGCGCCTGCTCGCCGACCTCAGCCAACACGCCGGCATCGCTTGATTGACGGAACGACAGAGTGGGCTGCGCCTGCGCGTTGTCGGCCGGAATGTGGGCGATGATGCCGTCCCAGGGAGAGAAGATGGGGACCGGGTCGGCAAACGGCTTGAAGGTGACGACGGCCTCGTTGCCCTGAACGACCTCAGCGATGCGCGCCAGCCATGCCTGCTGGACGATGCGGCTCTCTTGGACACTCTCGAGGCCGGTCTCGACGAAGCGGAGGGTGTCACCCGGCTGAATCTGGCCGAGCTTCCAGTGGTCGGTCGTCAGGACGGCGAGGACGCAGACAAAGCCACCCAGGTCGGGCGAGTCGACGGGGAAGATGACTGCGAAGGAGAGGCGGAAAGAAGGAAGAGAAGCTCAGCCTCGGACGGTGATCAGAGTCAACGGAGCGAGAGGGAAGCGCGAGCGCACCAGGCGTGTCTCCGTTGATGTTGAGGGCGCCGACGCTGTAGCCGTGGTCGACCGTGTTGGAAGGGTGGCCACCGCCGTCGCCGCCGTTCTTGCGCGAAAACGTCAAAGGCTTGAGACCGTCGAGGCGGATGCCGGTTCGGTCCGATTGCGAGGTTGCCGTGTAGGTCGTCGCAAAGAGCGATGTGAGGTCTTCCCTAGTCAGGTAAGACAGGTCGGCGTGCGGGCCGGGCACTGCTGCGAGTTGCCAGGAGTTGGTATAGGCCGGAATGGCGCTGGCCGGCAGGGTCACCGTTGAGGTCGAAGACGAGGGCTTGGCCTCGGGCGAGAGCTCGAGGACATCGCCGGCGGTCAGATCGCGGCCCTGTCGCAGGAGATGGACGACCTGGTCAGCGGCGAGTCCAACAGAGCAGACGCAAGCGACCTAGAGACGCACCTGGTGACCGCCGAATGCGCCACCGAGATAGGTACTCTTGGAGCCCATGTAGAGCGGGACGCCGGGGAGGCCGCCGCGGATGGCGACGTAGATCCGCGAGCCGCCGCTGGTGCTGGTGCCGATCTCGAGCAGGCCGCCCGCAGGGACGACGTGCCGCGACCAATTGGGCTGGTCCTCACCATTGATGCAGATGTCAAATGCGGCGCCGGCGATTCCTGTGAAAAGGAAGGGAGTAATATTGTACGCATGAAGTCAGGCAGAGTCGCAAAGGGGGAGCCTCACATCTGCAGACGCACCAATGACCGTCTCTTCGGCAAAGAGCAGCGCAGGTCCCCTGAAAGTCGAAGGCATCAGGAGATGGATCGGGTCAGGACACGAGCAAAGACATTGCGACCAGGAAACCCTGACTCACATCATCGTGCACTCGAGCGCCTCGACGTCTTCGCCGTTGCCAGCGAGGACGTTGGCGGCCTTGAACGCGAGCGCGTCCATCGGTCCTCCGTACGGGATGCCGTCGCCCTTCAGACGAGGTTTGCCGTCCTGGACCGATGTGGCGAGGCCAGACTCGACGACCTCGACACACGCGCACGAGTAGGCAAACGTGTCGAGGAACGAGGTCGTGACATCTCCGGCACGGAACTCTGTGGGTCGTAAGCCGGCGGCGAGTGGTCAGAGAGCGGTAGGCAGAGGCGGGGAAGGAAAAGGCCGACGACGCACCGGGACAATTGACGATCGTCTTAAGATATTCGATGTTGGTCGAAGCGCCCTTGAGCGACGTCTCACAGAGGGCCTCATACAGTCTGGAACGAGCCTCCTCGCGCGTGTCGCCCCGGGCGATGATCTTGGCGACCATGGGGTCTGTGCGCAGCGTAAAGGAACCAAGCGCGTCAGCCGAGCGCTCGAATCTCTCATGGTCAGGGCACAGAGCGAGTCAGGACCGACCGAAGAAGGGAGAGACCATCGTGCCCGTCTGGACCCAGGTGTCGACCCGGAGCCAGTCGTTCGTCGGAAATACAACCTCGGTCAGGAGACCTGGCGCGGGCTTGAAGGCCTTGTGCGGCATCTCGGTGTAGACGCGCGCCTCGATGCCATGACCGGCCGACGGTGTGCGGTACTGCTCCTGCGACGAGAGATCCAAAGGCCTCGAGTGGCGGGCGGCGAGACCGAGCTTGATCATGAGCGCGACGAGGTCGAGCCCGGGCCGGATGATCTCGCTGTGAACATCGAGCGGGCGACGGCATGAGCGATTGGTCGAGGGAAGCAAGGCGAGGAGGAGAGAAACGCACGTGACGGCGTGCTCGACCTGGATGCGCGAGTTGAGTTCGAGGAAGCTGAACGAGGCCGTCTCGTCGTCGACGATGAACTCGACCGTGCCGGCCGAGCGGTACTGGATGAGCTCGCACAGCTTGACCGCCGCCTCACGCATCTCCTCGCCGAGCTCTGCGAGCGGAAAGTAGATCGGTAGGGTGAGCTCATGGAAGACGATGCGAAGGGGTAGTGAGAGACAGCACGACTCACGCGGGTGTCGCGCGATGAAGGGGCTGCCGGCCTCCTCGAGCACCTTCTGGTGACGGCGCTGCACGCTGCATTCTCGCTCGCCAAACTCCATCACGCGGCCCTCGCCGTCGCCGAACACCTGAACTTCGATGTGCCGCGCGCGCCGAATGTACTTCTCGATGAAGACGCCAGCGTTGGAGAAGAGGGCCTGTGAAGTGGGTGCCGAGCGCGTCAATGTGCAGTAGGCAGCGGAAGAAGGCCGAGAGCGACCTGACGCACCAGCGCCTTGCCGACCGTGCGCTCGTAGTGAACCGCGAGCTCCTCTGCGCTCTCGCAGACCTCCATCCCCATGCCACCGCCTCCCCCGGTTGCCTTGAGCATTACCGGGTACCCGATCTTGCCGGCCTGCTCGACGGCGTCCTCGAGCGTCGTCAGGAGCGACGTGCCCGACAGGACCGGGACGCCCGCATCGATGGCGGCCTGGCGCGCCTCGTGCTTGAGCCCCATCTTAAGGATCTGCGTCGGGCGAGGGCCGAGCCAGGTGATGCCGGCCGCCTCAACCTTGGCCGCGAACTCCTGTGGAAGTTAGAGATTAACAGACGACCGTCAATCGTCGTCCGGGGTCGAGGACGCGTGGCCAGCTGCGCGCCGAGCTGACGACAGGAAGCTGCAGGAAAGGAAGCTCGGAGCGACGCACATGGTCCTCGCTCTTAAGCCCGTAGCCTGGGTGCAGCAGCGTCGACCCAGTCTTGAGGCCGACGGCGATGAGCTCGTCACTGAATCCAATGTCAGACGTGCAGAGAGAAGTAAGCAGCAAGTCAGCCCGCGCCCTGCTACCGCCGAAAGGGAAGCCAGTCCCACGCACCCGTCGATGTAGCTGCCGATGAGCACCTTCTCCTCGGCGAGCCGGACGTGAAGGGCCTCGGCGTCGCTCGCGACGTAGAGGGCAACCGTCGGGATCGCCAGCGCCTGGGAGGCGCGAATGATGCGGCAGGCGATCTCACCCCGGTTGGCGACGAGTAGCTTGTCCTGTGATGGTGACGGGGAGATGGTCATGGCGGGGCAGCGAGCGAAAGGGCGACGGGACGAGAAGATGACGAGCGAGGGAGGCGAAGAAGACAGGAGTGATGGATAGCAGGACAGCAGCAGCCGAGACGGGCGTGATGATTTCGTGACGAGCCTGCCATGTCAGTGGGGAAGAAGGGAGTCTAGCTGCTGGCCGAGGGGAGGGTTCGGGGAATGGAGAGGTCGGGCTGAGCGATAGGCCAAGACCGTCCGCGGGCGCCTAAACGGCCAGATAAGTCGGATCTTTGTCCCCACCCACCTCACTTCCGTCTCGGTCTCCACAAGCTGAGCCAGCCCACTTTGATTGCGCTGCCCGCGACGCTCTGGCACACTTGGCGGCGGTATCGCGCACTCGCCCCTTCGGCCAATGTTGCTTCTTCCCGACGACGTTTCTGAAATACGCTCCCGCCCCCCAGACATACGTTGGCGCCGCGCTGGCGCTTGCGACAAGCAGACCAAGCGGCGACGGAAGAGGATTGCAAAATGGAGGCGCATAGAATCACAACAGGGGGAAGAGGGGGGGGGGCAGGCGGGCGAGCGTCGTACAATTTGGCCGAAGGGTCAGCGGCGCAGGAGGGATACTGAGGACGAGGGCGGGGGGAGGGGGGAGGCGAGTCCCGCGAAGTCATCGTCTGGAGCGAGATGGGCGAGTTTCGACCGCGCTTCACGTCTTCTTGCCGAGCGACAGCTTGATCTTGCCTGCGGGCTTGGGAGCAGAAGTCGTCGTCGTCGGCTGGGCTGCCGGCGCGGCGGGCGGCGGTGGGGGTGCGGCGGCGGCGTCGGCAAAGCTGGATAGAGAATACGAGGTGCACGTCAGCAGGGTTGCCTATGGGCAGGAGGCTAGAGGCAGAAGGAAGCAGCGACGCACAAGCCGCTGGGAAGATGGTCGACAGCGCCCGAGGCAGCCATGCCGAGGGCCATCGGCCCGCCGGAGTCGGTCCCAGTCTTCTGCGGTAGGTTGAACTCGGCCCAGCGCGGGCACTTGCGGTTGGTCTCTGTCGACGAGGTAGACAGGCAGGAGAGGCGCAGCGTCAGTCGTTGAGCTCGCGTGCCAGGTCGAACGCACAGAGGGGTGTAGCAAAAGCACGTACTCATGTGGCCGACGGCGCCGCAGTTTGCACACCTGCGCGATGTAGCTGGCTTCGACTCGTCCGCGAGCGCCTTCTTGCGGTTGAGCCGGCGCGTCTGATTCTTCTTGAGCTTCTCAATCTCCTCCTGCAGACTGTTGGAGCGACGCAGTACAAGAAGACGTCGGCTTGTCAGCGGCGCACGCAGGCACGACGAGGGAGGACCGAGGCGCGTACATCTTCTTCATGCGCTTGTCGCGATCGGCGTCGCCGGACGGCGCGACGGCGTCGGCCGCCATGCCCTTCTCCTCGATGATCTGGCGCTTGCGGATGTAAGCGTTGATGATATTGGAGTCGCGGATGATCTCGGTCTTCCACTTGCCGTGGACCTGCGGCGGCACGAGGGGGCGAAGGGGTCGTTAGCTTCGGCCTGGATCAGCGAAGCAGCACAACAGGGGGGAGGCGACACGCACCAGCCGCTTGATCTTGAGCACGCGTGCGCCTTCGCCTCGCTGGACAAACTGCTTGCCGCTGCCAATGCTCATGGCGTCGTCGCGGTCGACCGAGCTCGCGCGTGACATGCCGCCGGGCGACCTTGGCCGAGGCGTGTTGCCGCTCGAGAAGGCAGAATAGCCGGGCGAGGATGGCGTCCAGGCCCCGACGCTGTCCTCTCCGCCCCCTCGACCGCCGGCGATCGATCCGCGACCACGCCCTTGGTGGTCTGGGTATTCCTCCTCCTCCGTCATCTCAGGCGGCGTCGACGCCGACAGTGCGGCGAACTGCGCGTCCCAGATACGCCGGGCCTCGAGCCGAAAGATCTGCTCTTGGACCGTGTGACCTTGCTTCTGCTGGCTCTTGGGCAGCGTCGCGATGTAGGCTGCGGGTGAGAAGAGCAGTGAGAGGGCAGCGCTGGTCAGTCCTCGGTAGCGCTCGCCAGACAGAGAAATGGAAAGGAAAAGCAAGCAGGCTGAAACGCACCCTTGCGGTCCTCGGCCGTCTCGCCCTCGCGCAGGAAATTGTCCTTCATCGAGACCTTGATGAAGCTGAAACCCTCGCCGCGGCCGGTTGGGTCGCCCTCACCGTAGAGCTGGACCCAAGCCTTGTCGCGCTGCGAGTGCAGGTACGTCTTGGTCATGATCCACGGCGCAAGCTTCTGCTCGACGTCCATCTTGGACTCGTCCTCGGCCTTTTCGTCCTTCTCCGAGGTGCCGTAGCCAGAATCTTGAAGGTGCTGCCGGCCGACCGCCATCGACTCCACCATCATGACCGACTCGGGGTCGACCATTTTGAGATACTCGGCCGGGTCGGGGAACTTGAGCCCCGCCTTGAGCCGCCACGTCTGCTGGTGGATACCCTTGCGGTGGAACTCGAGGAAGTCCTGCAGAGCCGAGGGTAGGGGGGGCGGGACCAGCGATCGGTTAGCCGAGCCAATGCACGCGCGAGGGCTGGCCCAAGCGTCGCTCAGGCACACCAGATGACACGCACCTTGAGCCGCTGGCGCATCTGCAGCTCGTGGCAGTCTGGGAAGTACTTCATCAGCCGGCTGAGCTTCATGTGGTTGCCCTTTGCCTTTTGCAGAAGCCGGTAGGCGATCTGGTGGGTCCGGTCCTTGGCCGTCGCCGACACCTTGCGCGCGTGCGGGCCGGGGACCTGAACCGAGGGTATTGTCTGCCCGACGACGAAGAGGTTCTTGATCTCGCGGATGTAGTAGCGCGACGAGCCGTTGACAGTGACGCTGGTGGGAAGCATGAGCGCGTCAGCAAGAGCCGACGAGAGCGAGTGTCAGAGTTGGGAGAAAAGGAGAGGAGAGGTGGGAAAAGAAGATGAGGACGGACCGGACGCAGAGAAAGTCGGTCTGGGCCGGCTCGTGCCGAAACAGTGGCGCCTTGATCAGGTTGTTGTACAGCGTCTGCTGCGTCTGCCCCTGGTCAATCGGGGCAAATGTAGAGTACGGCGGCTCGTCGTTCGGGTCGAGGACAAATGGCTCGCCGAGCTCGAGCTGCGACAAGAGGGCGAGAGAGGCGAAGAATGGAATGGCAGAGTCAGCGATCGGGCGCGCAACGGGAAGCAGAGGGAGCTCTAGGCGCACCTTTGGGATGTGGTCGTCGTCGTCGGTCTTCTTGCGGTAGTAGTTGACCAGAACGCTGCCCATGCCAAAGCCGCTCATGACAGGCGGGTTCTCCTCCTTTTTTTCGTCGTCGCCCCAGGTCACCATCAGAAAGTCAGCGCTCGCTCGACAGCCGCAGTGGGCGGCAGGCCAGGGCAGGTCGGGGAGGGAGGGTAAGCGAGGAGTCTGCACGCACCGAAAACTCCCACAGCAAATACTCGCTCTTGTCCCGCAGCGTCAGGTCTCCAACCTTGCGCAAGCCCTCCTGGACGTCGCCGCCCTTGCCAAGCTTGCGGCCGACCTTGTCCTTGAGCTTGCGGGCGGGCGGGGAATGGTCGAACGAGAGGCGGATGTTGGACGGAAACTGGAGCGGAGGGCGGTGCCACGCTCGGAGCTCTTGCTTGCTCAGCGACGTCTTGTACTGTGTTCAGCCGAGGGAAGAGACGGACAGCAGAGCGTGTCAGTGCAAGCGCGCGAGTGAGCGGAAGGGCAGCAAGGGGCGAGCGAGAGCGGCAAGGGACGGACAAAGGGCAGTTGGAGCTTGAGCGCGGGGTACGCATGCTGGACGACGATGGAGCCAAACGTCTGCCGGACGCGGTGCTTCATCCCCTCGTAGTGGTGGTCGTTTGAAATGTTGTACGGGTCGACGTCATGCGCCGGGGCGGGGGCCGGCGGGGCAAGCGGGTCCGTCGAGGGCTTTGGGGCCTTCTTGGGCGGCCCGGCTGGTTGGAGTGGCACTGTGGCGAGAGGAGGGCGAGGCGAATCGCGAACAAAATGAACCAAAGTCAGCACACGCGTGCGCCGAGCTTGCGCGATGGGCGGTGGTGTGGGAAGGCGGCGCACTGTTCTCCTCGCCCTCGCCCTCCTCTTCGACCACCTCGAGCCCGCCCGGCCCGAGCGGCTGCCCAATCTCGGTCGGGTCCCAGACGATGCCGCGCACCCAGTCGCCCGACTCGACCTTTGGGTTGTACGGGGCGAGGATGTCGGGTCGGCGGCGCTTCTGCGGTGGAGGGCGACTAGAAGGTCGGCAAGCGAGCGGGCGCGGCAAAGCAAGGAGGAAGGTTAATGACAGCAGACGAAGAGAGGCGGTTCTCGTGGCCCCCACCTGGAGAGGACGAAGAGGGTCGGAAAGGGTGTGGGGGTGGGGATGAAACTACGCACTTGACTGGCCTGTCGAAATCGATCTCGTCCTCCCACTGCTCGAGCACGACACCCCGCAGCTGCCGGGCGTCGGCCAGCTCGCGCTCAATCATCTCGCCCAGCCGGACCGCAGGCCTACCCTCGCCCTGTCGACGGGCGCACACCGGGTCACCCGAACAGAAACGGCCAGTCAGCTATCTCTGGGACCAGACGCTCGCCAGGATAGCGGAAGAGGAGGGTAGGTGAAAGGAGGAGAGGAAGGAGGAGACGCACAGGCGTATTAGACGAAGGAGTCTCATCCTCTGCCTCCCACCCAGCCTCATCGTCCGACGACAGCATCACGACGTCCTCCCACCGGCCCTGGCTGCGCTTTGGCCGGGCGCTCGCCGGCAGGAGCTCGAGCATGTGTGCCGGGCCACTTGAGAAGAGATTGAGCTCGTCGGTCGGCGGAGCGGGCGGAGGGAGGGAGACTGGGCGGGGAACGAGAGTGTCGAGGGCAGAAGGTCGGGGAGCGGGCCGAGAGGAGGTCAGTCGCTCGACGGGCGGGTGGAGCGGGCGAGAGCCGGGGTAGGAAGACTCGGCAACGACCGCCAAACCGGGGGGTGTAAAGAAGAATCTTACCAGACGTCATCTTGACCCGCTTCTTGGTCCTGCCTGCCAGCGGCCCACGTCCCCTCCTCCTGCTACTCGATGACGACGGGCCAGCGAAGCCCTCCGCCGCTGCCTCCGCGGCCCCCCCAAACAAGCCGACAAAGTCGAGCACGCCGTCTTGCCTGAACCCCGGAAACACCGTCTGGACCGACCGGGGCTCGGCGGCTGGAGTCGAGGTGCGAGGCTCGCGCTTGACCCGCTTCGAGGGCCGCTTGGACTTGGAGTGTGGGGGATGAGGATGAGGGAGGGCAGAGGGGGCGGCGACGGGTGAGAAGATCGACGACGACGCCTCGGACGCGGTCGGCGATGACGGTGGGGCCTTGCGGACCTCGTCGGGCAGCAACGCCCCGCCACCGCCGCCGGCGGCGTCGTCGTCGTCCGACTCGTAGACGTCCTTGAAGATGTCGCCTCGGTCGAGCTGGGCCTGGGCGTGCGACTGGCGGGCGAGGCCGACCGTGTCGAGCCCGTCGGCGCCGATACCGACCGAGGCGAGGACGTCTTGGAGGGCGAGGTCGCCGAGGAAGGACAGAGCGTCGAGGTCCTGCGGGGTCTCGACGGAGCGAGGAGGGAGGACATGGGTCGGAGGGATGGGTGGTGCGACACATGGATGGGTGTGGATGAAGGGCGATGAAGGGCGAGGACAGAGACAGGAGGAGAAGCGGGTGGCGAAAGGGAGGTCAGGAGAGAGGGAGAGGCCAATGGTGATCAGCTGTGAGGACGGGTCGGCTCCTCTGACGCTTGGCTATGGAGCAGCAGCAAAGGACGGACCTCTGCCATCTTGGAGGGCCCGACGAGTGCGACGGATGAAGTGGGTCTCGAGGGTCGTGGTTGAGGTCGTGTCGTCGGAGGTGTCCAAGGAGAGCTGGCAGGCGCGTGCGGCCCAGGCAGGCAGACAAGACAGAGCGACAAGGTTCTCACGGTTGGCCCAGCCGCGACCTGTCCGACCTGTCCATGTCCCTCGACCTCATCAACCTCGTCCTTGCCAAGTACAATCAAAACCAATGTCGCAGCAGCAGCAGCAGCAGCAGCAGCAGCAGCAGCAGCAGAAAGTCCCGCTCACGCTCGACCTCCTCCGCTCCTTCTCCCTCACCCGCCGACTCGCCTCGGATCCCTTGGCCAAGTCGACCGTCCTGCTCGGCACCCTCGCCTCGCAGCCTGCCATCCTGACCCTCACCCGGGCCGCCCTCCCCTCGACCGACGACGAGGTCGGGTCGCTCGTCGGCGGCCTCGCAGGCTGGGACGTCAGGGGGGAGAACGGCATCTACTTCTGGGGTTCGGCGAGCGAGGGAGAGCCACAGCAGCAGCAGCAGCAGCAGGCAGGAGGCAGAGGGCTCGAAGTCGCCGTCGTCTGGCCTGCAACCGAGCTGCACATCCGCAAGGTCGGCCGTAACACCTGCTCTAGCGCTGCCTCCTACCTGCTCTACTAAATCTCTCGATATTCTTCCTCCCCACAGCACGAGACGCAGGAATACAAGCTCGTGACCGAGACCCCAGAGCTCTACGCGACCGTCACCTTGCCCTACATTGACTCGCTCCCCCCCTCTCGGACAGCCTGGTGCCGTCTCCTCCCTTCCCTTGCTCTCCTCTTCCCTCTCCTGAGCCCCTCCCTCCGCTCATCTTCTCCCCATCCCGCCTCGTGCATAGGGTTCAAAACATCCTGTCCGGTCTCAAAGAGCAATCAGCGATCCTCCTTCGCACCCCGACCTTTGTCCTCCTCCCCGACTCCAAGTGGGACCTGTCGACCCTCTCCTCGCTCTACCTGACGGCGATCGTAGAGACCCACTGCGGCAAGCGTCCTTTGAGGTCGATCAGGGACCTGAGGCAGGAGGATATCGGGTGGTTGAGGGAGCTGCAGGGGACGGTCGGGAGGTTCGTGCAGGACCGATGGGGGGTCGATCGAGCTCAGCTGAGGTTCTTCCTCCACTACCAGCCAAGCTACTGTGCGTTCGCTTTCTTTCTACCTCCCCTCTCCTTGACCCTCCTCCCTCTATCTTCCTCCTCGCCCAGGAAACCCTGACGATCGCTGACCCTTCTTGGCCCTTCTCTTGACCGAGAACAGACCACCTGCACATCCACGTCACCCACCTCGCGTACGTCTCGCCCTCGGGCGGGACGACGTGCGAGCGGGCCCACCTGCTCGGCCAGGTCGTCGCCCTCGTTCGTCCGCCCCTGCATCCGGCTGGCTTCTCCTGCCCGGCATCCATCCACGGAAACCTCAAGCTGACCCTTCTGCCTCCACCCCGTCCCTTACTGTACCCGCCTCAAACGCTCGCCCGCCAAACCCCCCTTCCCCCCCACACACACTCTACGCCACTCAAGCTCGAGCTCGATGGCGAAGCCTACGCCAAGCTGCCCCTGACGTACGCTCTGGGCGAGCAACACGGGTTGTACCCGCACATGCAGGCCGCTGGGGCGTTCTGAAGGCTCTCCTCCCTCCCCCTCCCCACTTCCTTCACTCGGAAGAGAGGAAGAGGGGAGAGGCTGTGCAACCGTCCGTTCGCTCGACAGTTGAGAGGCTCACGCAGACTTACGAGCCGGCCTTGCTCGTGCCTAGGCGAAAGTCCTGCAGCGGCAGGGTCTGTCGGCAGCGACGTGGGCGGAAGAGCCTGGTCCGACGGGCCGACGACCAGCTGGCTCGGGCGCGCGCACGGGACTGCATGATTGCAGGGCCTTCTGGCCCCGTGAGTCAAAGCATGACGACGAACGCACACTACTCGCGCGCGCTGGGAGGGCGTCGAGTGATCAAATGTCGGCCCTTCCTGTTCTCTCTCGATGCGGTCCGGTCCGTCGGCGAGGCGCGCACGCGGTCGTGCGCCTTGTGACGACGGGCTGCCCCAAGCTCGGCCAGCGCCCAGTCAGCGCCGGGTCTCCATCCTCCGATGTTCCGGCTGCCGTTGTTCAGACACTCGGGTTGAGTGTGAGAAGCTGCAGGTCAACTCCGAGTGTCACAGTGTCAGGTCTGAATCGACCAAGGGTTCGATCGCGGTCAGGGGGGCAAAGGCGACGGGTCCGAGCGCGCGTCTCTTTGTCCTCGGCTGGTTGCCCTCCCTGCCCACCCACGCCCCTTGTTCCCTCCCCTCCCCCTTTCTGCATATCTTGCCTGCCTTGGACCCGAGATCTGCCTATCCGGCACACACACACATCCATCCCACACTCGTTTCCTTGCCCACCTTCTCTTGAGCTCGCCTCCCTGTCCAGCCAGAACGGGCAACAACAACACGGCCCTCCCGTTCGACGCGTCACCCCCTTTCCCCTTGTCCTTCAAGAAGCGACCGACCGACCGACCGACGACCATGCCCGCCGCAGACGGCCTCGCACACGTCTTTGTCGGCCACGCCGCCTTGCCAAAGACCTCGCCGGCGACCGACGAGCTCGAGGAGCGGGCAGGCGCAGGAGGAGGGAGGATGGAGCGCAGGAGCCTGGCTAAGCGAGGTGCGTGCCCCCCCCTTCCCCCCTTGTTGCTCAGCCGGATGAAGTGTCGTCAAAGGGAGGGGCGTGGTTTGGCCCTCAGCTGGTAAGGAAAGGCAGGTCGAGGGAGATGCCTGCCTCATTCCTAACCCCTCCGGTTGCAGCCGCAGCTCTTGCCCAAGACCCCGCACATCAGGAGAGGACTGACCGCTAGGCTTCTTGGGCCCTCCTTCCTTCCCTCGCCCCCCCCCCCTTTCCATTGCTGTCCGCCCGGCCCAACCTGCAGCTTGCACCACCTCCTCCCTCTACCTCTACCCGACGGCCAACGACGTCTTTGCCGCTAACGCTTCTAACCCCATCACGTTTACGTGGGACACGAGCTGCCTGACGAGCTCGCTCGGGACCGACGGGCTCGTCGACCTGACGCTGTACGCACCCCACGCGGATCAGTCGGTCATCAAGGTGCGTCGCTCCCTTGTGACAGGATGGGGTGGCCCTGTCACCCGTGACGCTCTGGATGCGAGAAGGCTGACCATCCTCACCTGCCTCCAACCGTCCTCACTTTACGCTCGGCCTGGACAGAAATGGGAGGGCATCACGTACGCCGATGGCGAGTACGAGGTGACGCTCCTGCCCAAGTGGTGCGTCGTCCGCCGCCTTGAGCCTCCCTTGCTCTCTGTCCACGCCCCCTCCCCCCCTTTTCGCTCCTTCCAACTGACGCCCCAAACGCCTGTACCTCTTCCCCCCCCCCCCCCCCGCCTCCGCAACCCGTCGCAGGTGGAACTCAACCACCTCAGTGTCGATGCAGCTCCAGATCAGCCCGGCCGACAACGTCCTCGCGTTCGTATCGGCCGTCCCGGGCCCCGTGTTCGAGGTGACGTACCCTGCCGAGGAGCTTGTGACGACGACGGTCGGAGGGAGCACTGTGGCTGCCGCCGCGGCCGACACAGGTCCGTTCTCGCTTTCTCGCTTCCTCTCCTCGGGACCCGCCAGAGAGGCTGACGCCGATGCGTGCTGGCCCCTCCTTCCCTCCCTGTCTGTCGTCACGTCAACTCGCGCGCAGGCTCACCTGACCCAATTGCGACGACCGTCACCAAGGAGTCGTCGGACGGCCTGCCGGCAGGGTCCATCTTTGCCGCCGTCTTCTTCCCCGTCGCCGTCGTCGTCGGCGCCGTCGTCCTCTACATCTTGTACACGCGGCGCAGGCAGGCCAAGAAGCGCCAGAGGTGCGTTGTGCGAGCGCGCAGCGGCGGCATGCCAAACCCCTTTCGCTCACGCGCGGCCCATAGGGCTGACCCCGCCTTCTTTTCCTTGTGCCTTTTGTGTGCCTTCTTGCGCTCGCGCCCAGATGGAGCCAGGCGGTCGACAACCGCATGTCGGTCATCTCGTCCCACTGGGACCGGACCTCGTCGCACCACACAGCGGGCCGCAAGTCGGGCGCCTTTTCGCAATCAGCCGCCCGACGGACCGTCCACTCGACCTTCTCGGCCGCTGGCGAGAACTTTGCCGGCTTTGGCGCGCACCGGGCCGACGACCCCCGGGACGGCTACGACTACGACGGCTATGACGACCACGCGTCGTCGGGCCAGGAGCAGCAGCCCGAGATGGTCGAGGTGGTCGACCACTCGGCCGGCTTTGCCCGCCCGCGCACGCACTTTGGCGCCGGCGGCGACCGCAAGTCGCGCGGCGTCTCGTTTGCCGAGGACCAGGCTGGGTCGTCGCGTGTCTCGCGCGTCTCGTTTGGCGACTCGCTCAGCCACCCCAAGCGCAACACGGTCTACTCGCAAGGCCACCAGCGGTCGAAGTCGTCTCTGTCGGGCGCGATGGGCGCCGCGCTCCGGCAGCGCCCGTCGGTCTACACCAACGCCTCGTCGACGAGCGTCAACGTGCTCGGCCAGTCGGCGGGCTCGTCGGCTGCCGGAGGGAGGAAGGACAGCGTCGAGATGGTGCTCTCGCCGGATCAGTCGTCGGGCCCTTGGGTGCTCGGCGAGGACGACGTCGACGGGTACCGCGCCGCCGATGGCGCGGAGGAGAAGCTCGTCGACGACTCGGACGACCAGCGACGGCCCGCCAGCCAGTTTGCGGCTGTCCAGAGTGCGTAGTTCCCTCTTTCCCTCTCCCGCTCGTCCTCTCCTCTGCCTCTCCTTCTCTCCTCCGCCGTGCATCAGCCCCGTCCTGATGATCAGCCCTGCTCACTCCTTATGCATTTTCTCCAACTCCCCAGTGCTCGGCGTCAGCCCGTCCGACGGCGGGGCCCATCGCTCGTCGCTGGTCTCGCGCGCCTCATCCTACGGCTCACAGGCCTCGGCCTCGGCCGCTCCCGCGCCTTCGTCCCCTCCCACCTCACCCATCATCGCACCCCCGACCAAAGCCGCCACCGTCGCTTCCTACTTCCCACCCCCGCCGGCAAACGTCACGTCGCCCGATGACGCGTTCCAGGCGTACGCCCGCGCACGCAGCGGCAGCGTCGCCGCTGGCGCGCCTGCGCAGAACGTCGACGTCCGCCGGAGCACAGTCGGGGACAACAACCCGTTCCGGAGCTCGATGGTGCGTTCAATCGTCTGGAGCTGGTGCTGGTATCACTCTTGCTGGTCGGTTTCTCTAATCGTCGTGACCTCTTCCCCCCCCCCCCCCTGTCCTCTGCAGTTCGACGCCACCGGCGGCGTCGGCCACGCCCAGTGATCCCTCCGAGGCTCGCCTCGCCCGCCCGTCCCCGCACTGTATCCCCGCGCCTCTCCTTTCACGCTGGCTTCTCCGCCCTTCTTCTTCTTCGCTTCTCTCTTCTGCTGCCCCGTCCGTCCGGCTGCCCTTCCTTGCTCTGCCTTCTTTCCATCTCCTCGTCAGCGCCTCTCCGGGCCAGCCCTAATCCTTGACGGACCCAATCCCCGACCCCGGACCCTTCCTTCTTCTTACGCCCCCCTCAAGTCGCGCTCTCTTTCTGTCTCTCCCTCTTGTACCGTAATCCTTCCACACACATTCGCGCGAGCCGCGACCCCTGCCTTCTTTTTCTTTCAAACAACGTCCTCTGCTATGGCTCTGCCCTCTCGTCTGGCCGCCTTGGCTGGATCGCATGGCCATGACATTCACTTCTGCGTCTGCGCAGGCTCACGAGAGAACTTGAGCAGCATGCGGCCGTACGGGCGGGACACCAGGGGCGTCGTACGACCTGCGCTTTGGCCGTTCGCGCATGAGGCCCGGCGTGGGGATACATCGCCGGCTTGTCAACGACGTTGAGCTCTGTCGCCGTCCTTAAATTGTTGGGTACACGTTGACTACTGGCGTCAAAAGGGTCGTGCACCCGCTTGGCCCAGCGGTTAAGGCTTCGTTCTTATAGGATCACTCCAATCTTGGTTTTAACGAAAATCACCAGTTCGAACCTGGTAGTGGGTAGCGCTTTTGTAGGTGTTGCCTACTGCCATGTCCTTCTTCTTTTGGCCGCCGTGCCTTCCTTGACGAGGATGGGCATGCCTCTATCGCCCGCTGCTTCTGCGAGATGAGGTAGCTGGTCTCTGGCGAGATGCCAGCTGCACTGCCGGGCGGACCGCGTCGACTGGACCTGCGCGCGCGAGAGGGGGCCTCAGCCGCCCCCTTTCGGCCCCTTCCCTCGGCAGCCCCTCGTGTGTTGATTTCCTCCCCGTGCCGCTCTGGATGAGGTTGAATGATGAGCATCAGCACGAGCGCTGTCATTTCAGGTCCTTCCTTCGAATCGACTGCAAGCGCTGAGCAGCTCTAGCTTGAGCTGGCCAGCAGGTCAACAACGCGAGCCTTCAGCGGATCAAGGCGACCCAAGAGGTCGTCGGGCCTTTCGTCGCTTTCCCTCCTGACCATCATCACCCAGCTCAACCCGCCTTCCTCCCACCCACTCTCCGCCCAGATCCTCGCCCTTTTTCCTTTCCAGCGAGAGGCTACTTGAGCTCCTCCGTTCACCCTCCTCTACCCCTCGCCATGTCGACGGGAGCGGCTCCGCCCAGCCCGACCGTCGCCAGCCCGGCAGCAACGCCGGCGCCGGCCGCTGCGCCAGCCGCCCCGCCGTCCCGACAAGAGATCGAACGGAGGCTCAGCATCAGCCTGCCGTCCGCCCCGAAAGTACCGCTGCCGCCGCCGCTTGAGACGCCGAGGACGGGCAAGGTCATCCGAGTGCGTTGCCTCGCTTGCCTTATACGTGCTGGCGAGCTTGGCCTGCCCCTTCCCCGGGGTTGGAGCTGACGTCCCAACCTTGCTCGCTTCGTAGGAGGCCATGTCCGAGTCGGAGGAGGGAGAGGCGTATGAAGGCGAGGATGACGAGGATGAGGAGGACGACGATGGCATCGACGACGAGGACGGCGAGGTGCGCCGCAAGGTGCACGAGGAGCGGGTCGTTCGGTCCGGCTACCTCGAGAAGAAGGGCGAGAAGCGCAAGGTCCGTTTGCCGACGAACAAAGACGCTCGCTGCGGCGCCGTATGAAGCTGATCATGCCTCCCTCCTGGGACACTCTTCCGCTTTGAGAAGACGTGGAAAAAGCGGTGGTTTGTGTTGCGGACCGGCAAGCTATCGTTCTACAAAGACGCCAAGGTGCGCCCCCCTCCCCCCCTCCCTGCGCCTGCTGCCCGAAGTCTCGGAGGGCCGCGGACTGACCGCAGCCTCTCCTCATACACGGCCCTCGGCTCTGTCGCTTTGTAGGAGTACAAGCTCCTGCGCATCATCGACCTCGCCGACATTCACTCGGCCTCGCTGATGCAGCACGCCAAGTACTCGTCGGCCTTTGGCGTCGTCACCGCCCGGCGGACGTTCTACCTCAAGGCGCGCGACAAGCAGGAGGCCGAGGGCTGGGTCGCCGACATCAACGCCGCCCGGAACGAGCTCAAGGAGCGCGACGTTGCGGCCAAGGAGCACGCCTCATCGGTCGCTCGGTCGGACGACCCGACCCGCGTCATTCTTAGCGCCTACCTGATGAAGCTTGGCTCGCGCAAGGCCTGGCGCAAGCGCTGGTTCGTGCTCACCAGCCAGAGCCTCATCTACTCGTCCAGCCACATGGTGCGCCGCGTTCCTACTGCCTCGTTGTTCACAACTTGATATCTTGCTGACCGATCCACTTCCAACGGCCGTCCGCTTTCCCCTCTCGCAGGACACCAAACCGCATCGCGTGATTCCGATGGCCAGCATCCTCGACGCGCTCGAATACGAGCCAGAGATGCGCGAGTCGTCCTTCTCCTTGCCGCCGGGCATCTCCAACCCCTTGCGCGCAACCGCAGCGTCCGGACCCTCGCCTGCATCGCTCGACGTTCTCTCGTCGTCGTCGGATGCCTCGCCCTCGCCACATACCTCGCCCAAGCAGCTGCCGGCCGCCTCGCCAACCATCCCGCCGCGCAAGCTGGAGCACACGTTCAAGATTGTCAGCTCAAAACGGACCTTTGTCCTCTGCGCGCCGACCGAGGAGGAGGAGGTCATGTGGCTCAGCGCGATCCAGGCGCTGATCGCTCGTAGGACGAGTGGCGGGTCGGCGCACCCCCCGCCTGCACCACCAGCACCAGCTCCTACAGCTGCGACCGTCGACGGGCCGACGCTCCACCACTTGCCGACAATCCCTTCCATTAGCGAGCAGCCACCGTCCCCGCCGGCGTCGGACGTCTCGTCCCAGCCGCCGGGCGCACCACCCACGGCCTCGCGCGGTCCGAGCCCGTCGCGCAGCTCGAGCGCCCTCGGCCACTTGCCGGGGATCGAGGCCCAGCTGGATGGCACCGGCGGCGCCGGACGGCCTGTCCCTCCGTAGGCGTCCGCCCTTGTCTCACGAGACGCCGCCCCTATCTCCTCGGATGGAATTGCATCGAGTCCCCTGCCACCTCATTTCGCGTCCAATATCCGTCTGCTTCATGACCCATTCACGACATCGCATACTCGTCGGCTGGCAGAGCACGCCAGCGACTGCTTCAGATCACTCCTTCAAGACAGGCTGAGTAGGGCCTTCATATACTACTTTTGAATACGTGCACTATTGAGACAAGCGCCGACGATGCGCCGCAAACGCGAATTGACGCGGAGGGGGGGAGGGGGAGCCTCGGCGCGACCGACGCCCAGCACGACCCCCCGACGGCCATAACGTACACCCTCCTACGGCGACCACCGAACCTCTCTCGCCCTCTTCTCGCCTCGCTGCACCAAGGTCGACGCCGGCATGGTCCGGATTCCGCCCTCCCTGCGGCCGCTGTTGCCCTACGGACTGTTCGCGGCGGCCGCCCTGATGCTGCTGCACCACCACCTCGCCGCGTCCGACCGGCAGCTCGAGCTCGACCAGATCGCTGTCCTGCAGCAGCGGCCCATCAACGGCCGCTTCCCGAGCTGGTACGGCTCGCCCGAGGTCGTTGGTCCCAGCCCATACGACTGGGAGGCCACTTGGGAGGCTCAGGAGGTCGTTGGCGCCAGGGGTCCGCTCGGCGGCAGGCAGCGGCGGGTGCTCTTCTTGACAGGCGAGACCCCCCCCCCGCCCGGCTCCTGCCCCCCCCCAAAGGTTCATGAGCTGACAGCTGCGCTCTGCGCTGCTCCACCCTCCTCGATTTGCCTTGGTTCAGAGTACCACGACTACCTAGAGCGTATGGAGTGCGTGCTTCAGCGGTCGCTGCTGCTTGCTTCGCTGCTCAACTCCGAGCTGACGCGTCGTCCGCCCCCGCAGCACCGTTCTGTACGAGGTCGTCGACGCGGCATTGCGCCATCCCGCGCTGCTGCCGACCGTCTGGGGTCCAGGCTGGAAAGGCTGGGACCCGACAAAGTCGGTCAGCGCCAACGTCAACGCCAAGTGGGGCGGCTGCGGCTACTTTGACGTGATGTGGACCTTTGCGTGGTTGCTCAAGAGTGCGCCCCTGCCCGACTTGCGCTGTACCCGCCCTCGGCACACGTCTGCTCTCATCGTCTGACCCGCCGTGCTTGACCTCGCTTGCAGAGGAGGACCCGCTGATGGACGCGCCCGGCTGCGAGACGCTCTTCATCCACCAGCTCGGCGACTGCCACGACGGCACGCCAGAAGGGTCTTGCATGCAGGTGCGCTCTCTCCGCTTGGGGCCCATGGCCACTTTCGTTCCGCAAGGCTCAGCTGACGCCGACTGTCTTCCCTCGCGTCTTCGCCTGTGACCGGCACAGGACTGGTTCCCCTATCAGTCAAATATCACGCTCTCGCGCTACGCCTTCGAGCTGACGGACGTCTTCACGCACGACCGCATCATGCGCAACTTTCCGGGCATGCAGATGCACCTCTTTGCCCACAGTCCGGACGCCGTGCGTTTCTTACCGCTCTTCTCGCCTCTTGTGGAAGGCGCTCACGCTGCTCGGGACTCTCCTCTTGCATCGCAGGCAAACCCGTGGGACTTCTACCCGCTCGCCGATTGGAGCGCAAAGAAGCGCGACGCCGTCCTCTTCGGGTGAGCCCGCCTGTTTCCGCTCGCCTTTTCTCGCACAGCCCCTCCTCTGACCTGATGTGACGCGTTGTTGCTTCTCCAGGTTTGAGGGATCCTTCTACCCGCTGCGGTCGACCGTCTCGCAGGGTGTTCGAGACGGCAAAACGTTCGTCGTCCGGCACGAACACCCTGGTCCGTCCTACGTCTCGCTCGCTCGCTCCCCCACGCTTTCGTATGGCCAGTAAGGCTAACCATCTCGGTGCACACCTCTTTCAGGCTATGGCGTCTCCTATCCGGATTCAGCCATGACCAATCCAGAGGAGACGTATGACGTGACATCGCCGCTTCACGCGGGTCACCGGCGGATCCGGGAGGACTTTGCGCGAGGAATGCGCGAGGCCAAGATCTGTGTGGTGCGTCGTCTGCTCTCTCTGGCCCTTCTGCGCTGCCCTTGGCCCCTGAGCACTGGCATTCCTGTCCTCCCCTTGGTTGACAGTTTGACTCGAGCGTGGAGCGGAAGATGATCCGCAAGTGAGGCGCTTCTTCCTCTGCCCTTGCGCGTGCCAACTGCCGTCGCTGACTTGTTGTATCGCGCTCCTGTACCTCGTCCGTTGAAGATACGCCCAAGCGATGCTCAGGTGCGAGAGGCGTCTTCTCGCTCGGCAAAGTCCTCTAATCTTCCGTACGCTGACGCGCTCCCTTTGTCTCCCGCAGCGGCTGCGTCATCGCCGGCGACGTCCCGACCGAGATGGAAGACGAGCTCAAGTCGTTCATGGTCGTCTTGCAGCCCTGGTGGTCGATCGAGGTCCGTCCCTTCGAGCCCAAGCTTTGTGCAAGCACACGTCAGCTACGGTCAAGACTGACGCCTGCGCTTGGCCGCATCCTCGCTTCTCAGCAAATCAACGAGGCCATCTCGGACGCCCTCGCGTCGCCAGCTGACCTGCAGCGCAAGGCCCTGCTGGCGTTTGCGTACGCGCGGACGCACCTGACCAACCTCCGCAAGGTCGACCGGGCCGTCATGCCGCACGGCTTTGCGGGCGACTATGCGCGCGGCGAGCGCGGGTACAAGTTTCCGTACGGCTTCAGCATGCGCTGCCGGTCGTACTGGAACAGCGCGGGAGGCTACCGGCCGCCGTGGTGCGGCAACCGCCTGCTGGGGCTCGAGGGTCCCGAGAGCTACGCGGTCTGAGTGCGCCTACGTCCTCCATCGGGGTAACGGACGGAGGGTCGAAATGCACGCTGGTGATCTCCATCCCATGAGCTTGACCAGAGAAACTGTGCTCCTCCGAGCAAGACGAGCGAACAAGTAATAAGACTCCGTCCGCATCCGGGTCAGGCCGCGGGTGCGAGCTCGTGACCCGCTCGCCCGGCTCCCACGAGCAACGACGACAACGACAACGACAGCTCTCCTTTTCTCTGTCTCTCTGATCCCCCTGAGCAACAGAGAGGCCGCTCTCGCCGACCAGGCCCGCCGATTCGCCGCCGTCCCCTCCAGTCCGCGGCTCGAAGCACCCTCTCCGCACCTCAACCTCGGTCAGCCCATCGCCCACGCGTGCTCTGGCATGCCTGGCCGACCCTCGCTCGAGGGCTCACCCGAGCCCGGCATCCCCCTTCTTCCTACCGGAGCTCAGCAACGGACATACGACCGGTCCCAGTACGGCGAGCTCGAGTCGAGTGCAGATGCAGAGGCACCGCTGCCGAGAACTCGCTCTCGAGGTCAAGGAGGGCTGCTAAGCGGCCTGAAGCGGGCGCTCGGAGGCGGACGAGCCGAGGAAGCCCAAGGCAGCTGGCCCTGGGGACCACTCGTCGCTGTCTTTGCTCTTGGCTTGGTGGGCGGATGGATCCTGTGCGTGCTATCTTATTTTCTGCAGCTAGCTTGCCCTCGTGAAGGGAAAGCACGAGCGATCCGGTGCTGACCGCTCAGCTTGACTGCCGGCTGCGACAGGTCGCCCTTGCTCTCGCCCCGACCGTCCTTTGCTCCCGTACCTGCGCCGAAGCCGTTGCACCCTCCGACCGCATCCGCCGTGCCCGAGACCCTGGAGGACACGCTGCTCAACCCGTGGACGCGCCCCGGCTTGATCCGCAACCGGCCCATCCTGCCGGCCAGACTCGCAGCCGACATGGGCGAGACGCCCGACGCCCGGCCCTGGGGCGTCTTCAACAAGGTGCGCTGGGAGCCCGACCCACCAGACGACATCCACCCGGACTACGGCCAGGGCGGCGAGAGCCTGATGGAGCAGCTCGCCGAATCTTCCGAACGCGAGGGCGAGGTCCCTGTCGGTTGGGAGTGGGCCGTCAACAAGACGGTCCTCGGCATCGGCGACTCGCTCATGCGCAACAACGTTAACTACTTCTCGCAGCACGTCTCGAACGACAAAGTGCGCCCCTTCGACTCTGGCTTGCGGTCCATATCGCGCTCTTGCTCCTCCTGACACGACCCTTTCCCTGGCCCAATGCAGATTGGGCGGGACATGCTCCCCCTGTACAGCCCGGACGGCACGCCGTGGCAAGACACGCAGCAGATGAGCGTCATCAACATCCCGCAGCTGAACCTCAAAATCGCCAATTGGTTCCACCAGGGCATGCTCGAGGAAGAGATCGTGCGTCTCTGACGGCCGGGCCCGCTTGCTCCCTAACGCGCGCATCGGGCTGACCCGTCCGGACTTGATCATGCAGCCGGGATTTTTTGAAGCACAGAACCGACCCCAGGTGTTCGAGGAGAAGCTGCAGCAGATCCTCCTTCCGACGGTCGACCACCCTGACGGACTCAATGGCCGTATCCCCGACCTGATCATCTTCGAGAGGTGAGCCGCCTCGCGCTCCTCTCAGGTCTGGCTATGTCGCTCATAAACGCTCCTTACGTGCTCTTAACAGTCTCTCGTGGGACCTTGTCTTTCTTGCCACTCTCGCGCGCAACCACGGCGATCAGCGGTACGAGGGCCGGCCGTTTGATGACATCGAGCTCGAGTGGGCGCGCGGGCGGCAGATCGAGGTCCTCAGGCTGCTGCGGCGGACATTCCCCACGAGCAAGGTCCGTTGTCGTCGTAGTGTCTTGCTTCGTGTTGGTGCTGAGCCGCGACGAGATCATTGCGCCCCGTCCCTGGCCAGATCGTCGTCCAAACGCCCCACCTCGGAGCCAAGTCTCCGGAACACGTCTTTTCTCCGATCCGCAAATTTCAGCAGGTGTGCCCCCCCCCCCTTTCCCCTCACACTGGTCCTACAGTGGCAAGGGTGACTGTTGCTCTCGTCTAGCGCTGACGCCATCATGCCTGCACCCTTTTGCAGGCGCAACTCGTCCGCTCACTCTCACTCGAGACTGGATTCGAACTCTTTGACTGGGGTCGAATCGTCAGCCCGCTGAGCTCCGAGATGCGCGACGGCTTGCATTTTGTCGCCGGCTCGGCTACGTGGATTTGGGTGAGTGCGCGCACGACACACATCCCTTGCCGCGGTCGATCGAGCGCTGACACCAGCTACATTGCTTCTCACATGCAGGGCGAGATGGTCAGTCGTTCCCCCTTCTGCGGAAGCCAAAGCGGCCCCTCACGCTGACCTTACTTGACCCTCACACGTCTCGCAGGTGCTCTCTTATCTTCGTAGAGCGCACCTGCACCCAATCAACGTGCCCCCGCCGCCAGAAGCCAACGCGCGCAAGTACTCGCAGCAGGACCTCGTCGACTCGTACGCCACCGACGGAAAGATCGAATATCCGCACACGGGCATCAACGACGGCACCGGCCGCCGCCGCGATGTCACTAGCGCCGTCAACATCCTTTGACGCCGTTGAACCACGAGCCCCTCCCCCTTTCTTCGTCCTCTTCTTGCTTCTACTCACTCTCTTTGGACACTCTGTGCACCGCATGCAACCTGTACACTGCACCTATCCCTCCTCGATCAGAGCAGTATCATTCGTATCGTCATCTGTTGATCGCCATGTACGTCCGCCGCATCACGTCCACTTGGCGCCGCGGAAGATGCTACCCGTGCCTTTGAGAGCGCGGCCGCCGTCCCCAATCTTGGCCGCCCTCGCCGATGGTCGTGCCGTCGCAAAGCCGTCGTCCGGCAGCGACGCGCTCGGCTGCAGGGATCGCTTGCTGCTGACGCCCCTGTCAGTGGCGGAGGAGTTGCGAGGGACGCTTCGGACCGGAGCGAAGCTCGACAGGGCGCCAGACGCCGGTCGCTCGAGCGACAGCGGCGGTTGAAACGGCCGCGCAGAGAGGGCGACCGGTGGTGGTAAGCTGTACGAGGGCGCGTCAATCGGCGGAGAGGATAGGGGTCGTCCTTTCGGGCCACTTGTCGACTGGGCAGAGAGCGACGGCCGCAAGGGCGTCTTGCTGTGCCCGGTTGTTGCAGGGGACGAGGTCGACGGGACCGGGCTGGCTGCTGCATGGCCGAGGATCGCGCCCCAGAGGCCAGTCGATCGATCTGGCGTCGCAAATCCTTCCGAGCGCCGCCGCTTGATTTGGGCCACCTCGGGCGCGCCGGGGACCTTGCGCTTGAGGTCGACTGACGGGGATGGCCGCGGCAGGGGTTGCGCTGAGGGCGCGCGGCGTAATAGGACGACGTCGTCCACCTTTGAGACGCCAGCGCGCCCAAGGGGCGTCGGGACGAGGCCGCGAGGACGCTCGACGGGCTCCTCCTCAGACTTGAGAGATGCGGGTTCAGCAAATTCGTCGAGGCCGTCAAATTTTGCGCGCGGTCGCGATGATCGCCCCGGCCGGGGCCAAGTGGAAGGCCCCTGAGTCGTGATGGTGCAAGTCGCGCCCGTGAAGGATGCTGTGAGGAACGGAAAGCGCTCGGGCGCTGCCAGCAGGGTTACCAAGAGAGACGACTTGGCCTCTGGCGGACTCGCGAGGGCGAACTTGGTTGCGTTACTCTGCGCCGTGGTTGGGGGTGCGAGCGGCGCAGACTCGGGCCGTCGGTTGAGAATCTGCAGGAAGGCCGACGGAGTGGCACTCGTCCGACGAATGTCTGCTCGTGATCAGGTCGAAGTCTCAGTCCCTGAGTCGCGCTTACGTTGCAGGGGCCAGGGCGGCGCAGAGGACCCACCGATGTAGCAGAGGCCAAGCCAGGCCTTGAGACTGGTCGCCGCACGGTCCGTAACACCGCCGCAGCCGACGAGCGACCAAGCTCGTAGATTGTGCAGGCCCTTCCTGTGCAGCGGCCCGTCTGGGGAGGACGAGGGCGCTACGTAGAGCGCCGACGTGAGGAAACGGATCCCAGCGTCTGACAGCTGGGTTCTAGAAGGTAGGGGAAGAGATATGGGGAGTGGGGTCAGTCAAACGGTGCCAATCCGATGGGGGAGACCCGGCCATGCGCACCTGTCGGTTGTGAGGGCCGTCAGGAAGCACAGGTCCTTGATCGCCCTGCAATCTGCATCTGCGAAGGTCGTGTCGGACAGGTCGAGCACTGAAAGGACGTGCCCCAGCGACGGGAGCGCTCGGGGCGAAGGCGGAGAAGACAAAGGCATTGGGGCCGACACAATCTCTTTTGGCGACTGAGGCTGAAAGTGCGCGAGATTGTTGAGCTGCAGGAGCGCGCTCGTCGGCGGCGAAGCCAGCAGGGTGTGCAGCAGCTCCTTGTACGGCACATGCAGCTGCGCGTGGGCCGCTTCCAGCGGCGAGGCTTGCGACGACCTGGACCCGACCATGTCCTCGACCACTGCAGGGAGGGTCACTCGAAAGCGCAGCTAGGTCAGGGACCGACATGAAGAGATCGAGCGAGCAGCGACGAGGAGACGGAAACGCACGAGGAGGCAGGACCGAAGCGCCGTAACCGCCGACGAACCTGATCCAGTTGCCCTGATCGAGCGGACCATCGCCGCCGCTCTGCAGCGCGCGCACGACAAGCCGGGCAACCTCGATCGACATGCCGCCTTCGCTGTCCGTCCAAAGCGTCTCGTCAAATTCGTCGAGGTGACGGGCGACGACGTCGGCGGCCAGGCTCGCGAGCGACCGGACCGGCCCGCCGCTGACGCTGAGCTCGGGCTCAGGCTTGTTGCGCAGGTTGAGCGCGAACGTCTGACGGGGCGGTGCAGGGATCGAGCGATCCGACCAGTCGCCTCCGATCTGGCTGGGGTTGGGCGGCCGAAGCTCATCTTTGTCGTCCTCGCTGTCATCGTGGCGGTGGTGAAGGTGGTTGTAGGCCGGCTTGGCCTTGGGCTTAGTGAGGCGTCGCCCAAGGCGGGCGAGGAAGAGCCGGACGGTTTGCTCGTGCTGCAGCTCCTTCTGCTTTCGCTGGTCCTCGACCGACCGACCTGGGCGTTGCTTGCTCTTGCGGCCCATGACCTCGAGCGTCGTTCGGTGCGGCAGCGGCAGAAGACTGTGTAAATGGATGAGAAGCTCGAGAGTGACGTCTGTAGGCGACCGCGACGCGCCTCGTCGTCCGACGCGTCGTTCTCCGCACAGTGCGCAGCAGTCGACACGTCGGCACTCGCACAGCCCCTCTCTGTCGCACCGTATCGTCCAGGAGTAGACAGCGAGCATCGAGATAGAAAGACAGGGGAGGAAAGGGCGGGCAAAGATACGTGACGAAAACGGGCGTTCGGAAAGCGAGAGGGAAGCGAGAGAAGCGAGGCGCGAGTGCGTCGAGTCCGTGAATCGACGGATGCACCCCCTTGCGCGGTACAGTATGGAAAAACGAGGAGCGGCCAGTAGAGGCAAGAAAGGGAAGCGTGATTAAGGCGACCTGAGAGGGTGCGCAGGCTTTGAGGGTGAGCGCGAGGCGCTCAGAAGGAACCCTTGGCGAGGACACGGGCGACCTCAGCGGCGGCGGCGTTGTCGGCGCCAGTCGTGTAAAACACGGGCGACTTCATGAAACTGCACGACAGTCGGGCACGAGACTGTGATCAGCGAGCGAAATCAAGGGCGAAGGATACCAAGGGGAAGCACACACCCGTTGAAGGTGCTCGCGGCGCAGATGGTGTAGGCGCCCATCTCGCCCCAGCCGAGCCAGTCGCCAACCTCGAGCGCCTTGGGCAGGACGACAACGTTGCGGACGCAGTCGATCGAGTCGCACGTCGGGCCCCAGATGGAGGCGAGCTCGGCCTGCCCGTGTGGCGCGGCGTAGCCCATCTGGACCGTCAGGTCCTCCTCGAGCTGGATGTTGGGCGGGAACGCGGCCGGGAACGGGCAAGCTCGCGCGCCACCGCCAAGCGTGAGCGGGAACGGGTGGACAATCTGGTGGTCGAACATGATGCAGTTGAACGAGCCGTAGACGCCGTCGTTGATGTAGTCTGGGTTTGGGGAAGCCGGGCGCAAGATTGGGACGGTCAGGCACTGAAGAGCGCAATTTCAGGCAGCGCAAGAAAGCTCGAAGCGAGCCGACTCACACATGACCTTGGGCGTGTCCTCCTCCTCGAGACCGGCATCACCGAGGTGCATCGAGCCCTCGAGCGAGCCGTCGAGCGAGACGATCGAGCTTGCCATGCGGTCCGAGATGACCATGTCGTCGTCGGTGTCGGGGGTGCCTGCGCGAGGCCATGTCTGGTCCTTGGGTGCGGGAGCGAGCGCAGTCGCAGCCGCCGCCCGGCGAGCGACAACGTTGGTCGCCAGCGTGAAGGCCGTGCTGACGAGAAACCGCCCGGGCTCGCCGATGACGCGAACGCCGTCGGCCGCGGGGAAGTGACGCTCGAGCGCAATGTTGAGCACGCGAGCCATCTCGACAAAGTTCTCCTTCTCAAAGCCGCCGCCGACGTCGAGAAGCGAGAAGTTGTAGCCGATGTCGCGGCCCATGTCGAACACGGCCCGGGCGCGCGAGATGGCGTCGTCGAACATCTGGGGGTCCTTGCAGCCCGAGCCAACGTGGAACGAGACGCCGACGACGTCGAGGCCGAGCGTGCGGGCGAGCGTCAGCAGCGCCTGGCACGTGTCCATCGGGGCGCCAAACTTGAGACCGAGCCGGCAGAGCGACTTGGAGTCGTCGGTCAGGATGCGCAGGACGAGCTTGGCCGCCGGGTGCAACCGCGCGATCTTGATGAGCTCGTCCGTGTTGTCGAACGTCATGGCGTCGACCTTGAGCTCGCGGGCGTGCCGAATGAAGCTCGCCGGCTTGCATGGGTTGGCAAAGATGATCGAGTCGGGCGAAGGGGCGTTGGGGAGCGACAGGACGTTGCTGATCTCGGCGTACGAGGCGCAGTCAAACCCGGTGCCAAGCAGCGACAGCAGGTGGAGGACGGCCGGGTCGGGGTTGCACTTGACGGCTGTTGAGGCGAGATAGCAAGCGCAAGGTCAGCAAGGGGCGCGCACGGTTAATGTCTCGATACCCAGAAGAGCGGGAGGGCGGAACGGACCGTAGAAAAGCTCAACACGAGGAAGGCAGTCCTTCCAGAGCTTCCACGACTTGTAGACCTCGCCGAGGTCGGCGGCGAAGAAAGCTCCTTCCTCGTCACCACGGAGGGCGAGCTCGCGGATGCGGCCGTGAACGAGAGCCTCGGATGAGCCGATCTGGACGGCCGGGATCGCGAGCTTGGAGAGTGCGTGGTGACGGACCGGCGGCGAGGTCGACGGCGGCGTCGGCAGGCACGACGCCGGTTTGAAGGTGCTGGACAGGTCTACATCCTCGGCCCCGCACCGCTCGAACGCGGGCGAGTACTCGGAGGATGGGGTGGCGATGGGCGTCGGGAGGGCGACGGGCGAGCGGTAGGTGACGGGTCCTTCCATCGGTTTTAGGGGCGTTGAAGGTGTGAAGACGGGAAGCGGGCGAGTAGAAGCGGCGGTGACGGTACGGGAAGCGACAGAGGTCGCTGTTTGGGCAAAGGTAGTTGACGTGGGATGGGGGCGAAGGCGATGTTAGGGGGGTTCACCTGCCGGGAGGGAAGCGCAAACGAGAGGGACGGGGTCAGCCTGATGAAAACGGGCGTCCTCGCAGGGGCCTGAGCGGTGACAAGACGTACCGCGGACCTGCGACCACCTGGGGTGATTGAAAAGGAGCAGGCGAGAGACGAGAGGACAGCATAGGGATAAGCGTCAGCGGAGGATGCTTGACAGGACTGAGAGGACTGGCATCGGCCAAGCAGACAGGCGTCACTGACTCGAGGTTGAGGAGGCGAAGGTCTTCTTGCCTCTGATCCGAGGAAATGTTGAAAAGTCTTGTCGCTGTACCTAGTAGCGAGCTCGTAGGGGAACGCCAGTGACGGGTGCCGCTAAGAGATCGTTGCTGTGTGTCTTGTGAAGTGTGTGTGTGTCTGTGTGAGAGGGATGTGCAAGAGGTTGAGACGTGGGCTGAAGAGAGGGAGGGAGGGCGAGAGCAGGGCGACCCGGCCCTCGAAAAACGGCTTGCCGCGCCACGCGGTGAGGCCGACCGGTCTGCGATGCCGCGCCGTCATCGAGGACGATCCCCAGCGCCCGGCCCACATCCCTCGTCGGTTCCAACGCTGCCCAGCTGCAGGCGCACACCTTGTGAAGCCTCGAGAGACAGCAGCGCTCGCCCATCAGCTCTTCATCTGGCGTTGCTTGACGCGGCCTGCAGGTGCAGCAGCCCCGGCGGCGAGTTGCGCCCGAAGGGGCGGCAGCAGGACTCAATTGGCTCCGGATTGAGCATGCAGATGCACTTTCGTCCCCGCGGACCGCCGGCCTCCAGGCACTGCAGTCGACGTTGAACGACGACGACGTCCACTACTCTTCCTCCCCATCCTCGTCGCCGACGCTGACCTGGCTGACGCGATCAGACCTTGCTGCTGACCACCCTCTTTTCTCCCAGTGCTCACCTTCACCCTGCGAGACACTGACGGTCATTCGCCTCCTGCAAGCTCGCCCATCTCACGCCAGCCCGCGCGAGGGACCCGTGCGCCGCTCAGCGTGCCCGAGATCAGGTCCCATCTCACCCCGCCATTTCTTTCCTCTCCAGCTCGATCGTCTGTCGCACAACCTTGGCTATCCGCTCGAACCTCTTCAGATCCTCCACCGGCCCGCGTCGGCCGGGCTCACGCGCTCGGACGACACACGCGCTCCTGCGCTCAGGCCCCTCCTCGCAGACGCGTCGCGTCCCAGGGCACTGTCGTGGCCGCTTCGTCGCTGATCGCAATGGTCAGGGCGTCCCTCTTGCCAACGTTGTTGTTGTTGTGACTCGCTCCATCCCGCCCTGAGCTGCAACTGCAATGCAGGGTGGCGGGCAGTCAGAGGTCTTAGCGTGCGTCCTTTCTTCCGCTCGGCCTCCCTTCTTCCCTTCCCCCCACCACCATCCCTCTCTCACCCATACCCACACAATCCCCACCATCCCTCCCAAGACGTCCTACGTTCCAACACAACTACACCATCACACATCATCCGCACACCCGCACAGAACCCTACAAGCCCCACCTACAGCACAATGAAGGTCCTCCTCCGCCAGTCTCTCAAGGTTCAGTATGCCCT
This sequence comes from Cystofilobasidium bisporidii, assembly GCA_014825535.1. Lineage (NCBI taxonomy): Eukaryota > Fungi > Basidiomycota > Tremellomycetes > Cystofilobasidiales > Cystofilobasidiaceae > Cystofilobasidium > Cystofilobasidium bisporidii. The sequence continues at coordinate 47,524 of MVAK01000031.1, read as the reverse complement.
CGTCGCCCGACAGCAGCCCACTGCCGCCAGTGTCGTCGTCTCTGCCCCTCGACCCATTCTGGACATCCAACCGGCATCCACCGCAAACCACGCAGCCTTCTTGGTTGCCCCTCGACCGGCGCCCTTGCCGCCCAAGGTAGCCGTCGACGAGAAGGAGCGCAAGCTTGTCAACTTCTCACGCCCTCTCCGTCGACGCGCCCCCTCACAACACCAGCCCGCCGAAGAGACAATCGTACGTCTTCCTCCTCATCCTTTTCTCTCTTCTTCAGTGCGCGATCACGCGAGTGAGAGGCTCACTCGCGTTGCCTTTCGCTGTCATTACGGCAGGAACCGCAGCAGGAAGTGTCCGTTGCCGTCACGCATCCCGCTCAGGCTCGCACGCCCATCACTGCCGCGCTGCTCGCCTGCCTAGCTCAAGCCAACCTCAACACCGACGACGGGCTGGTCACTCGTCAAGCCCTCCTCGACGCCTCCGTCTCGGATCCAACGCCAGTCATCCTCCCTTCCTACCTCGCTTGGACCGCTGGCGACAAGCCGTTCGCGGCCACCCACCGACCCGCCCCCTTCGCCCCCAAGGTCGAGGAGGTCATCTTTGACTCGCCTCCGCCCCGTCGCCGCTTGCTCAGAGACGAGTCGATCTCGCAGCCCGAGGTCCTCAACCTCGACCGCAGGCCGACCTTCTCACCTAAGCCTTTCGCTCTGCGCCCTCGTGCCCCGCCTGCCTTCGTCGTCGCTCGGACAAACGAGGGCGTCAAGGTCACCATCTGCACGACGCTGCCCCATAACGCGCCGGCCGACAACAGCGAGCCCGACGAGATCGACTTCAGCCGGCTCACGTCAGACGACGCTCGACACTACTACGGCTGGTTTCCGTCCGGCTTCGGTCGGCCAGACGCGCCCGAGCCGATCTCCACCGACGACAACAACGACGACGACGACAACAAGAACACCTACTACGACCGTCAGGCTTCTCCAGTCGAGCACGTCCCCGCCGCCATCCTCTACACGATTGAAGAGGAGGAGGAAGAGGATGAAGACGACGACTCGACTCCTTCGCTCGTGGCCGACTCGCGCGCTAGCAGTCCCCTTTCGACGACGACGACAACCTCGACCCGCATCGCCACGCCCTCGGACGGCGTCTGCCTCATATCGACTCGCGGGCGTTGCTACTTCTAGCGTTGCCCCAACCACCTATCGCCAATCCCCCCCCCCCCCTTCAAGCATTCCTCAAGGATAGCCTCCACGGTCGTACGATTTCCCGACACTGCTCGTAGCCGTCCTCGCTACCTATCATCCTCATCGTCCCGCCCAAGATCGCCACATTCGACTGCCGGTCGGGACCCCTGATCGACGGCCGATGGCCAAAACCACCTACCGCCCGCCCACCTGAGCCTGCGCGCTATGCTCGCTTTCTTTGTCCCTTCCCATGTTTCGCCCGGTATCATCGCTTTCTTCCGCTCCTCTCATCCTGTCTCGCTCGCCGCTGTCTGTCTCGCTCGCTTCCGTCCCCTCTCGCCTGCTGCCTTGTCCCCTGTTTGCGATCCGTCTTTTCCCCAAAACCCATCCCTCGAACGCGCTCGCCTGACATCCCTTCGTAATCTTTTTTTTCTCTGCTCGGTAAGGCCCACGTCTCCCGCTTCGAGCGTCTGCCATTTTTTTGCCTGTTTCCTTGGTCGCTCCCTGTTGCTCGTTATACTGTCCTCTCACTCCTTGCCTCTCGCTCCTGTCCTCTGGCTCCGCATCCCTTCGCTCTCGTCCATCCGCTCCTGCCGCGCGCCTTTGCCCGTTGTCGCTCAAGTCTGTCTGTCTGTCTCTGATGTCTGTCTCTGTTCTTCTCTATCAGGTCACCGCTTTCTTGCTGCGTTCTTCGAAATCAATCTTTAGAGTCTTTATGGTATCGGCATGCGAGTCGTGAAAAGTCCGTCAGAATCTAAGCTGCCCCCCTCCCTTTGTCTCCTTCCCCCCGTTCCCGAGCGCGCATTCAGCCCCAAAAGCTACGGCCCTTGCCCTTGGACTCCTCCTCAGCAGCCTGGTGGACGTCGGGCCAGCGCATCTTGGCCGTGTACTCGCGGATGTTGGAGACAAAAATGTCCTCGAGCTCGTGGCCCTTGCCGGCTGCGATCCGACCGACGGCCTCGTTGCTGTTTGAGGAAAAAGACAGCAACACGAGACAAAAAGTCAGTCTTGACGCAATCGAGAGGAGGGGGAGAGCAAGCAGGGCAAGGGGATTAGAGAGACTGACATGGCCGAGCTGCCAAGCAGGTCGACGTGCTCGCCCGTCGATGGGCCGCCGCGCAGGTCGAGCGCCTCGGGCTGGTGCGCCTGCTCGCGCGTGACGACGCGGATCCCGCTCGGGTTCCACTCCTTGCGCTTCCAGCCCTCGACGCACATGCTCCCGAGCGACAAGAGCGGGACTGTGCCGTCGCCCTCTCCAAATTTAACGCCGTTGCGGACCTGTCCGTGGGCGGCTTCTAGTCAGCAGCGGCTTGCATGAAAGGCGGGTATGTCAAGAGGTGGACAAGAAAGCCAAAGACTCACAGCGGGGAGCGACGAGGGGACGGTGACAGCAGCGTCGATCCAGAGGTCACGATCCAGCGGGAAGTCGAGTGGGTTCAGCGTCGACGTGCCGTTAGTGTCATTCTCGTCGCGCGGAGTGTCGAGCTGCAAGGGTACCAAGGCAAGTAGTAAGCTCACGCATCGAGGGTCTTAGCAAGGAGGGATCAGAAGGGCGCACCGGAAGCGCGTCACCCTCGGCATTGTTCTGGCCCGACTGAAAGCCCCCTTGGGCGTACCAATACGAGCGCTCCGTCTCCTTGCCGTGGCCGTACAGGCAATAGATCTGCATGTTGGGAGCCCGCGGAAGCTCGACTTCGAGCGGGTTGGTCCACTTGGTGTGGTCCTTTGAGGTGAGGTTGACAGATGCGAGGACCAAGTCAGCAGGCGATGCGTGAGCGCAAATGCGAGAAGGGACGTCAAAGAGAGGGAGAGAAGGGCCGCCATGTCCGCACCTGGTTGTTTTCTTTGAGCTTGGCCGGGTCGACCTCAATGCCCATCGAGTAGTTGGTGCCGACCATTTTCTGCGACGAGACGTGTGCAGCACGGGGCAGTCAGCTTGGGACGCCATGCGGCAGGGCGAGGCGCAAGAGGACCGACCTGAAACGTCAGCGGCGTGTTCTTCAGGATGAACACGTTGCTGTCGGCCTGCGTCAGATTGGGCCAGACCGTCTCGGCCGTCAGGTCGGCCTCGTCGCTCGACTGCTGCTCGTCGCGGAACGAGAGGAAGCGGCCGTGGGTGTCGGTCGCGTTTTCAGGGTCATCTGGCGCAGTCGAAAGGTCGCCCCAGATCGCATCACCGCCCTAGCAGAGCGAAGGGCGAGGCGTGGCTCAGCGTGATCTGACTTCGATAGGAGCGTAGATGAGAGAGGGCGCACCTTGAGCCACATGCTCGCGCTGCCTGCCCAGCCGCGGAACAGCTCGGCGCGCTCCTTGCGGCTGAAGAGCTTCTCGAGCAGATACGACGCCATTGGGTTGATCTCGACCGTGTCCTTCATCTCGCCAGACAGGAACGCCGACATGGCCCTGCCGAAGGTTAATACAGGTGAGCGCGGGTCAGTGAAAGCACCGGCTGTCGGCTGATGAACATTGAGACCTACTTAGCGACTCCCAGCATCGGCCCTGCGATGTTCACAAAGGCCTCGATGTGCTCATCGACCCAGGTCGGCCCGCCGTTGCCATAGTGGTCGCCAGAGGCCTCGACCCATTTCAGGCTGGACGGCGAGCGTAGAGGGCGAAGCGAATGGGGAAGATCGTTCAGTCATCTACACGAGAGCATCTGCGAGCACAAAGCAGGCGACAGAGAACGCACAAGTACTGGAGGGCAACGCAGCCATGTGTGAGGGAAGCGCGGCCGTCAGCATTGCCTTGTCGCCAGCAGGTCAAAAAGGGAAGCTGTCTGCGCACCAGGATGACGGTCCCGCCCATGCTATGGCCAACAAGCACCGTCTTCTTGCCTGATACGAGCTTGTAGACCTCGATCTTGTTCTTGAGGCGCGAGAAGTAAGCATCGCGGACCTCGAGGTTGTAGTACGACAGCCGCCAGTCGTAGGCTTCGAGTGACAAGTTGTTGGTGTCGTAATTAAGCGGCGACAGGTTCTCGATGATCTTAGCCCTTTTTTTAGGGCAGGAAGGAAAGGATTAGGCGACCGTCAGCCATGGACGAGCGCGAGGGCTCGAGAAGGTCTCCAACTAAGACCGGCGAGCGCACCAGACCCAGTAGCCCTGCAAGCGCGCGCATGGTCCGTCAGCGAGGGGCCGCCCCTTAGGGCAAAACACGAGACAATGAAGGGCAGACGCACCTGGATGAATTGGCTAGCGGCGTCAAAGCCTTGCGCAGCGCGGACCTTGTACCCCCTGCGGTCAAGACCCGTCTCCTCGTCCAGGCTGAGCGCGCGCATCCACTCCTTCTTATCGCTCAGCACGGCCTGGATCATGCTTGTCGACCCCCAAAGCCGCTTGCGGAACCATGGACGCTGAGCCGGCTCGGTCCCCCACGACTCGAGCCCGGTCGATATGATGCCGGGGACGAGGATGACGGGGTACTCGGCCGTCAGCCCTTGCGCAGCGAGCGCGGAGCCGACCTCGAAGTCGCGGTTCTTCATCCAGCTGTACGAGTCAGTGTCAACAAGGCCGGCGAGGTCCTTCCAGACTTGGGAAGGCAGGCCCGACAGGTTGTTGAGCTCGGGCAATGACGGCAGGCCGCCGACCTGCGTCTTGACGTCGTCGACGAGGGTTGACAGTCGGTGCGAGTAGGCGTCGAACGAGTCGGGGTCGAGCGGCGACAGCAGAAAGTAGGCCGCGAACGAGCCGAGCGCGAGCCCGAGCGGGAACAGGAACCTGCGTGACGTGTAGAAGGACGTCGACGTGTGGTGCGAGGCGTGCGTGTGCCGGTCGGCGGCGAGAAACGTGTTGGAGAGGTCGAGCTCGTTGAGCGGCGTGCCCTGCGTGTGCGAGAGGTCATAGCGCGTCAGCAACAGCAAATCTATCGCCCAGTACCCTGCTGGCGAGCTCTGGAACCAGTATCAAAGGACACGGAGCAACCCACAGGCGCATGGACGCGGTACTGGCCGTCGCCGTGTGGCTGAAGCTCGACGTGCAAGGAAGCTGCGGCAGCGGTCGTGGGCTCCTTGGCCGCCGCCTGCCCTGCACCTCGCTGGCGAAGCGACGACGCCAATTTAGAGGGTGACGAGGCAGAAGCTGATGCCTTGGGCGCCATCTGCGTGGAAGCAAATTCACGGGTCGAGGGTTGGTCTGCGGAAGGAGGAGTGGGATGCAGGCTGAGCGAGGAGGACCACGCTGACAGGGACGTCGACGCTCCTGGAGCCGGCGGCCGCGCGGGCACGTGAGGACCATGACGAAAGTCGAGTCGCTCGGCGGTCGGCGCTCTTACAAAGGGCTCGCAAAACATTGCTCTCAAGTCGTTGAAAGGGTCTGCGCATGGAAAGTAGGGATACATTTGCGCATGCGATACAACGTAGACCCCCCGGCTCAGGCACCGGCGTTCGCTGCTGTTGGGAGCGCTGAGGGAGGGGAGCCGACCGACGGCGCTGTTGGCGGAGCCTCGACCGACTCTGGGGTCGCGGGCTCTATCGACTCGCCTTTGAGCAGCTTGACGACGTTGGCGCCAATGCCCTGGAACACGGCGCTGCTGAGCGTCTTGCCGTACCGCTCGAGCAGGTCGAATTCCTTGCGCGCGCTGCCGTCGGCCGGTGCGCTCCCGCCGCCGACCACGCCAACCGCGCCGTTCTGGACCGCCCGGGCCGTCGAATCGAGCAGGTTGACGAGCTCCGCCTCCACAGGCACCCGGCCGAGGAAGGCGAGCTTCTCGCGCCGGGCCATCTCTTCACCTCCGCCCTGACCAAAGAGATACGTCACCTCGGCGCAGCATGGACACTTGTACCCGCTCATGTTTTCGATGAGGCCGACGACCGGGAGCGAGACCTGGCGAGTAAAGTCAAGCGACTTGGAGCAGTCCAGCAGAGATACTGCCTGCGGCGTGGTCACCATGATGGATGACAGCCGGCTCGCGAGCGGGTGCAGGTGCGTCAGGAGCGACAGGTGCTCGTCGGACGTGCCTGTTGGGCGAATGAGACACCCGCCACCATGTCGGTAGGAAACAAGACGTTGTCAGCCTGACCAGAACAGATGGGTCATGAGCGCACGAGAAAAGATGAAAGGAATGACGCAGATGAGCACAAGGAGCGCAAGACACACGCACCTGGCGGGGTGTCAATCAGCAGGTAGTCAAGCTCGCCCCAGCGGACGTCGCCGAGGAATTGCTTGATCATGCCCTCCTTCTTGGGTCCGCGCCAGACGACGCTGTCCTTGCTGCTCTTGAGCAGGAAGGCGACGCTCATGACGGCGAGGCGCTGCTCGGCCGCGTCGGCGTAGACCGGCACCCAGCCGTCGGTCGACTGATGAACGCCCTGGCCGTCAAGGCCGAGCATACGCGGGATTGATGGGCCCGTCAGGTCGGTGTCGAGCACGCCAACCCGGAAACCCTGGGAGTACAGCGATAGGGCAAGCTGGACCGTCGTTGACGACTTGCCGACGCCGCCCTTGCCGGACAGGACGAGCAGGATCGACTTGACGTTGGCGAGCCGGCGGGTGATGGGCGTCTCGGCGGCGGCAGGAGGGGTAGAAGGAGTCGCCATTGAGGCTGGAGGCGACACGCACACACGCACTTGAGCTCGGCCAAAGCAGAGAGGGGAAAAGAGGCCTCTGTGGACGAGGGTAGGCAAGAGGACGGAGAGTTGGGGTCGAGTGGCGAGTTGGTAAGCAACGTTGAAGAACAGGGTCGGACTTCTCAGGTCAGGGATGGGTACGAGCTAGGGTTGCGCCAGCCTGCAGGGCCCAATGTCATGCCGACCTGCTCCCCTCCCCAGCACCCTACTCTTCGCCCTCTTCCAGACCATGTCGTCACTGCCGCGCGTCGCTCAGTGGTCCTGCAGTACCGCCAGCCGCTTGCGGTCGCCGCTCGCAGTAGCAGCTCACCAGCAGCCCAGCCCATCGTCGGCCTCCTCGTCCAGCTGGGGCAGCGCCGTCGCCTCTCGCCGAGGAGCATCGACAAAGTCGGGATCGCCTACAAGAGGCACCAAGGCGCCTCCTCGCCGCGACGCGGGCAACAGGAACTTTCTTGTCAAGTCCAAGGGCAGGCTCGGCCTCTCGTCCACCTACCTGCAGGACCTCGTGCAGCTCGGTATTGCCCCCTCCACCAGCGACGACCCGTCTCCTTCCTCGCCCGGCCCGTCCACGGGCAGCAAGCGCAACCCGCCGCCCAAGAAGACCAAAGCCCGCCCGCCGCATGTACCCATCAAGGAGCGTATCTTTGCATCCCAGCAGCTCGAGTTACGGACTTTCCTCAAGGCCAAGAAGGAGGAAGAACGCGATAAGCGCCTGCGCCGGCTCGAGGAGAGCGACCTCGCCCGCAAGCGCAACCGGTGGGCCTGGGAATGGTTCGAGGAGGGGAGGGAGCTCGGCGACATCGGTGCGCGCGTCGCGTGAGTGTCTCTAGCTTCTACAAATCTTGTTTGCTGCCTATGTCGACTCGTACTGACGCTCAAGCCATTATCGCTCACGTAGATTGCTGCCCAAGTACTCCAGCGAGGAGCCGTACCCGGCAGCGACCGTGACGGAGTGGATCCTGTCGCACCTGCGAAGCACGCCCTCGGCAGCGCCAGTCTCCGAAAGGATCAGTGGGGGCGTCGACGCCGGCCCTGCGTCGCCCCTGGCCGAGCGTACGCACTCGTTCGGCCTCCTGACGCCCGAGTCGTGGGCGCGCCTGAGCGCTCCGCACCCGTTCTGGTCGACTAAGCCGTATGAGGCCTCCCTCGGCCCTGCCCTCGCCAACGAAGAGGCCTCCGAGCAGGGCGTATGGGACCTGCTGTGGGCTCGCGGGTGGCGCGGTGAAGGACTCGGCGTCGAGTCTGCTGGACCCGAGGCAGGCGAGGACCGAGGGACCAAGCAGCACGACGCGCCGATGCCGCTATCGGCCGACGTCCTCGCACGCTTTCTCAAGGTTGAGGAGATCCGAGCGGCTCAGCAGGACCTCGCTCCCGGCGGTCTTGGCCGGCAGCAAGGGTCGCGCGGAGACAGATACCTTGACTGCATGCCCGAGTCGGCTCGCATCGCCATGGCGCTCGAGCGGCTCAAGCTCAAAAGGGGTGAGGACGGGATGCATAACATCCTGCGGGAGATCAAAGCGCGACGCGCGGCAGGAGGGACGGGTGCGACGTCGAGCTCGTTGAGTTCGCCGACGGCGCTGCCAGGGACGAGTCGTTCTTCATGAGCGCTTTGATCCTGATCCTCGACGTCGACGCAAAGCTATCTTATTTGTCGGCTCGGTCTCAGCTCAGCAGCGCCGGTCGGCCTGGTCTCATATGAATTGACGTGTGTGCTGGCCGCTTGTCCGACTCCATACGTGGTTTTCTGCAGCCCGAGGATTCAGACGTGGCGAGGTTAGGGTAAGCTTGTACCAAGCCCGCCCGCCAGGGCGGGGGGCTTGCGAAAGAGAATCGCGTTTCCGCAGGATCCTCCGCGCGCAGCCGCTGGGGAGACCTCACCCGTTTGCGCCTTCCCCAATAAGTATGTCCCCATTTGCAGATAAATCTTCCAAGCTTCGACAGCTATCATCTCTAGGTTCTTGGCTAGCGATCTGTGCAGGTCTTGATAAAATCAGGGCCTCACAGCGGTCTCGACGAGGGTCGTATGAGGAGGGGTTTTTCCTTGTCGGCGTTCGAAGTTGGACGCGCGCGGCGCCGCCTGGCAGGACAAGCGGCGCCGCGCTGCGCCCAAGTCTTGACCGCCGACGTCCACCTGCCGAATGCGCACATGACCATAGCTCCCCGCGCGCAAGCCTGACGAAGATGAGACTTGCTGGACAGAAAGCTATGCATTTTGTCGGGATACTAGGGGGGTTTATATGTCGTGGGGATGATTTGGGGACATACATGTTGGCCCTTGAAGGCACTTGGAGGACCCTCTACGCAGGGGAGTCGCGAAGGATCCTGCCAAAACCTTGCCCTATTTTTCACGCCTCCCTCCGGCCGGAGGGAGGCGTGTCCCACGCTTAGGTTAGGGTTGCGCTCGCGTCTGCCAGGAGCACGAGCCCCTTAGTCGATCCGCATCCTGGCCTCGACCGAACACCAGCAGACCCCAGCTTCTCGCCCGTTCTGCACGTCGCAGGCAGCATGGTCCTCTGTCGACGAATCGGCCCTGGGCTGATCGCCTGCCGCAGCGCGACGCCCGCGATACGCCCGCGGCCCTTCGGCAGCTCGTCCTTCTTACGAGCGAGGGCTGCGCCTACCTCGCCGGCCAGAGCGACCGCCCGCAGAAGCTACAGCGTCGATGCGGAGCTGCAGAAGGTATCGACAAGATGGTCGCATGCGGACGAGATCGAGCCGTCGGCGCGGGCGGAGCGCTTCGGTCAGGCGGGTGACGGTCTAGCACGGGAACTCCTCTCGACGGCGGCCAGCCTAAACCTGACGCCTGCCCCGGCTCTGCCACTGTTTCCGTCGGTCGGACGCCTCGAAGTCGGCGGGGGAAGGGTCCCGCCTCTAGAGAGAAAGACCCCTTCTGAGGTCGCCTCTGACCCGGTCGGTCGCGCTGAGCAGCCTGCTCAGGTATGTTCTTCCCCTGCGGCAGCCGCACCAACGGCTGTGGACCCATCCCCGTCCAACCTATCGGCTCATGTCACGTCCGGTCACCCGGCTTCCCCCCAGGAGGCCCATTCTCCCGCTCCTTACCAGCTACGGCGTATCGACGCCGGGCAGCTCATCGCGCCGCCGTCTACTGCTTCTCTCGAGCTTCGATCGACCCCTGCCACACCGTCGCAAGCCGACGTGCCCTCGACAACGCCGCCGCCGACGCCTGCAACGGCACTCCCTCCAGCTGCCCCGCCCAGTACACGTCGCAGCCACTTCATCACCCGGTCTGTCGATGCCGACGGGCAGGTCGACTGGAATCATTTCCAGCCCATGCACACCCGCAAGGCGCCGGCCGCACGATCATCCTTCGGCTACGGCTTGTCAAATGAGCCCCGCGCTCCTTCGCCGCCGCTACGAAAGTCCTTTCGGCCGAGGGACGTCAAGCGGACATCAAAAGCGAAGGCGCCGACAAGACCAATCGAGCCAACATCGGCGCTGCTGGTTGCTAGGCTGCCGGCCGGGATGACCACCGCCTGTGCGTCGCCCTGCTCCCCGTTGCCCCGGCCTTTGATACGGGTGCCAGGCTTTCGCGCAGCGCAGCAGCTGACCCTCGCGTATCGCCTGTCTTTCACCCTCTCAGCCCTTGTCACGCTCTGCAGCACGTTCGATCCGGCACCTGCGTCGACCAGTCCGCCAGCGACGGTCGTTCTCCACTTTGCCAACGAGGGTGTCGCCAGCCAGGCCAAGAGCCTCCTCGAGGCTCACGAGACGGGCGACCCGGGGCTCATCGTCAAGTACTTCAAGAGAAGAGTAATGAAGGCCAAGTCGATGGAGGGAGAAGGTGCGCGCTCTCGTGTGCCACCGCAATGCTCAGTACTTGTGTCCTCAAAGCCCCCACAGTCCTGACTCTCCGTGCGCACCACGCAACCACGGCAGCTGCGCTCACCCCACCCGCTCCGTCCCGGCCCCCGGACCAGAGCTGTGCAGAGAGGCGACAAGCGCACATCGAAGCGACCGAGAACTTTCTTCGGACGTACCCTGATTTCCCGACGATGCAGATTCGGGCTCAGGACATCCTGGTCTCGTTCGGCACACCCTCCCCCGCAATGGACAGCCTCACGTCCCCTTCGTCCTCAAGTGACATGTGTGCGTGACTCGCGTATGAGGCTGCCGTCTGACTACCGAACGCTTGTCTGACCCCTGCACCTCTCTCAACGGCGGCTTACCCAGCCAATGACTACGGACCGGGTCAACCGTCTCGCCGGCTCTCGGTCGAGCAACTCCCGCCCGGCAGCTGCGACGATGGTGCGCTCTCTACTTTTCCTGCTTGCTGACCCTGCCTTGCATGCCCTTGCTGATTGGACATTCCTTGTCATCTTGCCCCGTCGCAAGCCCTCTTCGCCTTTGGCCGCTCATATGGCGCCGAGTCGGCTGAGGTGGCCGTGGGCCTGGATGGCCTGCCCACGACGCGCGGCATCCTGACGTTCGCCAATTCTGAGGAAGCCGCCGAGGCGCTCGCCCGCATCCAGCGCAAGTCAGAGCAGGGAGGCTTGCTCGAAGCCGGCTTTGCCGTGACGTCCCATGTCCCCGCTTTAACAACGCCATCCGCAACGGCATCGAAGGCGCCGAGCCCAGCCGTGCCTCTGAAGGGGTCTTCATCGCCGCGGTCTCCCTTCGGTCTTTCCAAGAGTCTGCCCCTTTCAACCCGGGTCGAAACCCCACAGGCTGCCCCCCTACATCCACAACCATCCAAGTACCTCGAGCTGCGCAGGCTGCCGCCGACATTGCCTATTGCAAAGCTTGAGGCGTCCTTCGAGCCTCTTCTCGACGGCCGCCTCTTCCGCCTTCTTGTCGAGGGCTCGTCTGCCCAGCTGCAGCTTGAGTCGGAGGAGGACGCCAAGTGGGTGCGGACCGCGATCCGCGTCAGTCCGCTGCTCGAGGGACTCGGGATCCAGGTCGATTATCGGGGCGCCGTGCAGCCGACGGAGCAACGGCCGAAGCCCGCACGACCTCGGCCTGAGCCGGTGCCGCGATGGCACCCTTACGTGCAGCAGCAGAAGCAGCAAGTTCAAGCGTTGCGCCCTGATGCGATGGAGGTCCGAGCGGCTACTGTCGACTGGTCGGGGACCATTGGCCAGCGCGCGCAGCGGTCGCCTCCTTTGTCGGCCGAGCGGTCGCCTCCTTTGTCGGCCGAGCGGTCGCCCTCTTTGCCGGCAGAGCGGTCTCCCTCCGTCGTCTCGAGTAACGACCCGTTCAGGGTTGGCGACCACCACCGAAAGTCTGGCGGAAAAGGCCGTACTGGGGATGGCATCCTTCGACGCGGTAGACCGTTCGAGCGCATATACGTCGGCAACCTGCCGAAGGCCTTTTCGCTGGACGGTGAGCCTCCCTCTTCACCCTGTCCTGCGTCGCAGATCACCTGCTTTGGCGACACTCTTTCTCAGCAGAAGCATGGGCTTACCTCACCGTCTCTACTTCCTCTGCTTGCACGGTCAGACCTGAAGGCACTCGCTGCAGACTTTTCGCCCTCGCAGGTTGAGCTGGGCGAACCCAAGCCACATGCGACGACGGCCCACGGCTTCGTCCAGTTTGAGACGATCGACGCGGCGACGGTCGCGTATGATGGGCTCAAACTGGTCTCGCTCGCCGAGGGCCCGATCTTGGTCAGTTTCGCTGCCAACCTTGCACGCCGGGCTGAGGAGAGGGCCCGATTCAAGGACAAGAAGGCGGTCAAGGAGGCGGCGCGCGAGGCCTGGTTCGCGCTCGTTCACCCGCCGTCGCGGCAACTGAACGTCAGCGGCATCAGCAGCGTCTCGGCCGACATGTTCCAGCGCGCCGTTGATGACCTTCTCGGCGGCATGACGCACAGGATCGTGCACCGCATGCCGACCGACCGCGCCTTCATCTACTTCAAGACGGTCGCTGAGGCAACCGAGGCGAAGGCTGCGCTGCAGGCCCTGAAACTTGGGCTCGGAAGCAGGATCCGCGTCAACTTTCCTTTCGACAAGGCGGCGGCAGAGGCCAACCCAGAGCCCAAGGCTCACTGTGTCGGTAAGGGCTGGGGCGGCGGTGCGCGGCGGCCGGCGCGGCAAAGCTGGAGGTGGTAGGAAGGAATGGTCCGTCAGAGGCCGCACGACATAGTGGGTCGGGCAGGAGTCGGCTTCGGACCGTCCGCACCCGGTACTGAAGGCGTGGCGCCGAGCGTGGTTACAAAAATGGTGAAGGTCTCGCTCGGTCGATCGAGTTTCGAGGCAACACACTGCGCGCCTGACGGCGCATATATGCGTTACTTTGTCTCAAAAGAGCGACATGCGCGTCTCTGCTTCTTCTCGAGCACTGGCGACGAACGGCGAAACACCCAACGTCTAAGCGCAATGTTGCGCACGACAGCCGTCGAGGTCTGCGTCGCAGCGCGCCACCTTGGAGCAAAGGCCGACTACAACAGGGTGGCAGCGCACAGTACATCCATGAAGATTGCACACCTCTCTGTGACTGCGACGACTGTACATGACAGTAGTCGCTTGACGAGTCGCGAGTCTGCAGGACGACGGCCGCGGTGGCACTGGTTAGGGTTAGTGGCCAGCCCTTGCCCTCGGCCCTCTCGCACCTTTTTCCCTTCGCCCCTCAACCTCTCCCTCCCCGACCTCTCCTACGACATGTTCGCCCGCTCAATCCGTCTTGCCGCCCCGCTCCTGGCTCGGTCGGCCATCACCCCGGTCATCGTCCGCCAGGTCGCCGCTCCGGCCTCGCTTCTCCGCTCAGCCCTTCTCAGCCCCCTTCCCGTCAGCGTCCGAGCCTACAGCAATGGCTACGGCAACGACGGCGAGCGCCCTCCCCGCGAGGTGTTTCCTCCATCGAACAGGCTCTTTGTCAGGCAACTTCCCATGGGTACAAACAACGAGTGTGCGTCCCATCGGCCCGAGCCACGCCGTGCAGGCATGGGAGTACGCTGCCTCCGACGGCGATCCCAGACACGCCCAACTGACGTGGTGCCGCTTCCTTCAATCTTGCTCGCTCGTAGCCCTGGTTGAGCTCTTCAAGGAGCACGGGGCGATCGATGGCTTCGTCATGACCCAGCGAGACGGCATACCCAAGCGACACGGGATCGTCAAGTTTGAGACGACCGAGGCGGCGACGGAGGCCCTGAACTCGCTCGCCAGCCGACCGACGGACGACGGCGACCTGCCGATCGCGGGTGCCTTCGCTTTGACCGAGGAGGGCCACAATGCTGCGGTAGCGCAGAGGAGACTTGCCATGGAACCGCCCCAGCCCCAGCTTTTCCTCGGCAACCTCGCCGAGGTTGCGACTGAGCAGCTCGAGGCCGCCCTTGACGAGATCCTGGCTGACAAGCCCTACCAGCTCAACCGGGGCTACGATCGCGAAACGGGCTTGCTGCATTCGTTCGCGTTTGCGCAGTTCAACTCGACTGCCGAAGCCCAGGCGGCTAAGGACGTCCTGGCCGGCTTCGAGGTCGCTGGGGTCAGACTCAAAGTCAGCTTCCCAAGGGCGAAGACCGAGGGCTCTCGCAACTCGGGCGGCCGGGATGGACGCCACGGAGGTCGAGGATCTCGCGAGGGTGACCGACGACGACGGGACGACCAGTGCGTGATCTCTTCTGCGACGCCAGCCCTCCCTACATGCGCGCCTGCTGTGCTGACCGGCAGCTGCTCGGCCCCTTCCGCGATGTCCCCTGCGCCAGCAACCAATTCTAAGCGCGACTCTAGTCTCGGACAGACAAGACCGGCCGCTTGCCTTCCTTCCCTCGCCCGTTCCTTGTACGACATGCATGGAGCCACGGATCTTTTCTCTCTCGCGCTTTCTTGTTCCCGTCTCGCGGTTCCAAGTCGTTCGGGATTCCTGCAAGTCTCGCGTGCCGTCGTCAGCGCACTGATAAATGCATGCGCAGAAGCGCAACGGGCGGTCGCTTGGAGAGGTACGAGTATGCGTGAGTACAATGGGGGACTTCAGAGCGAGGAGGTCTTGCAATGGAGGACGAACAGTGGAAAAGGGGAAGGTGAGGAAAGGCGATGATGTCGATGCGGGGGGAACAGACGGGTGAGAGCGAACAGGATCAAGACGTTTTGACTCAGCGAAGCAGGCGGTCCTGCATCTCGTTTGTGACGGATGCCATCGACGCTGCCAGCAAGCGCTGGATCTGTACGAGGTCGGCGTTGGAGGCCATGCCGACGCGTGCCAGCTGCGGCCCAAGCGACTGCACGAGAGCGAGCAAGCTGAGTGGTGTTCCAGGGGCAGGGTCTGCGTCGACTGGTCCGCGCGATGGAGCGGCGCCCACGTCGTCCGCAAGCTGAGGGCCGGGGGCGCCGCTCGACGTACGCATGCGTTGCGCCAGTGGAGAGACGCTGGCCGAGACGTCGTCTAATCAGGGAGAGGAAGGATGGACGAAGTCAGATTGGGCCTGTGAACAAATATCTGCGCAGGACGAAGGGGGGCGTACCGCTGACGGCCTCGACTACGAGGGTCTCGGCCACGAGCGGCTGGGAGACACTCTGGCTGAGCGATGGTCCGTCTTCACCAGCGACCGATGATGATGCGGCCTCATCGTCGTCCGAATCTGAGTCGACCATTTCGGCCGAGATGAGCGGCGCGCGGCCGTTGCCGGGATGAGTCAGAGAGATGCTGGTATTGGGCCGGGGCAGCGAGTCGTGCAGGCGGCCTGCGCGGAAGGTTCAAGAGCTGTCGGGTCAGCGGCCGGCACAGGAGGGCGCCGCGTGGGCACACAGAGCACTTACGACGCTCCACTTGGCGGTGTGACCGGCGGGCCGACTTTGGAGTTCCCGGTGTGTCGTACGGTTCGGTCGAGCGATTCGCTATAGTGAGGCACAGGCCAATGATTAAGGAGCGCAAGGTCAATGAGCAGGTCTCGGCGTTGGCAGAGCGGTTGGACCAGGACAAGAAACGCACCCTGCTCGTCCGAGGCCGGCACGACATCGTCCTCGTCCTCGTCCTCGTCCTCGTCGTCTTGGTCGCTGACGGTCAGGTCGATCATGTCCCGGGCTTGGGGGGTAAAGATGTCGTCGGGCCCGTCCACGGGCCATTTGGAATCGCTGTCGCTCTTGCTGCGCGTCACGAACGTCCTTCCGGCGCGCTCGTTGCGGAGTCGATCCCTGGTAGACGTCTCCTTCTCTGGCGACGGGTGGTCAGCGACGCTGAGCTCTCCGTCAACAATGGCCTCCTCGGCCTGCACCGCGGGCGAACCAAAGAAGCGCGGGATCCACGACTGCACGGCCGAGACGAGCCCGCTGGAAGAGGCCGACTTGGTGAGCGAGCGTCGCGGCGTGTTGGCCTTCTTGCGGGCCGGCGTCGGGATCGGCGCCGCCACGACGGGCTCGGGCTCCATCTCGATGAGGTCCTGCATGTCGGGCTCCTCAGCCGGCTCGTCGAACGGTTGGGACGGCGTCGCGGGTACAATCGAGTCCTCGCTATTGGAACGGAGCCGCTTGCTCGACCGCGGCAGGGACCGAGGCGCAGACGTCTGTCGCCGCCGCTTCTTGGATGGCGTCACCTGGCTCCTGACATCTTCGGCCACCGCCGGTTCGTCCTTCTCGCCCTCGGGGACGGCCGGCTTGACAGCAAGCGTCTCGTCGATTGGCCGGGCCGCCAGTTCGATGTTGAAATTGACCTCATTCAGCGGTGGTGCAGGGGCTGGGACCTGAGTGAGCTCCCCGTCCGATCGCAGCGGGGAGGTCGACGACGTGTCAGCGTCGTACGTTGAGTCGCCCGCGCTGCGGCCGGACGGCTCGATCGAGCTACCGTCGTCGTCGTCCGCCATGGCGCTGTCGGCGTTGCTGGGGTCGACGGGAGAAGTGGACCGCTGAGTCTCCTCGATGCGCGGCAGCGCCTGCGAGTCGGCGAGCCCTGCGGCGTCCACGCCCAAGTTGATCTCACGCAGGCCCTTGAGCAGAACCTCGACCTCGGGCGGATACTGCAGGCCCTGGATGCCCTCGAACGTGGCAGCCCAGAAGTCGCGGAAGGCGAGCACGAAGCGCTCGGACGGGGCGTGCATCGACGCGCAGAAGAGGACGCCAAACCGGAACAGCGAGTCGGCTGTCGGAGACATGACGCGGTAGGGAGCGCCCTCCGGCGTGGTGGCCCGGATAGCAAGTCTCTCCAGGACGAGTTGATAGACGTCGTAGACCTGTCGTGAAGTGGACAGAAGTAAGACCAGGCTTCGATCGATCGCCAGACGCGACGAAGAGCGGAAGACTTACTGCGGTGATGTGGACGTCGCCCTGGAGCACCTTGTGCTCATCGCGGACCCACATACTCAGGGCCGGAGCCAGCGCCGTGACGGCGGCAGCGACGTAGCCGACCGGCAGGCCCGTGAGAAACGCGCCGGTGCTCTTGAGCAAGTCGATGGCCGAGCCGAGCATCTCTGGATGGTGCAGAATCGTCGGGTAGGCCTTGTCGAGCGCAAGCGCGAGCAGCTCGAGAAACCCTTCAGGGAAATATTTCATGAAGCGCCGCGCGGCGAGCTGTGAGTCATTGGTCGGCTCGTGGTCGCCCGGGTATTCGACCGCGAGGGCGATAAATCGTAGGCAGTCGAAAGACGCTTGGCAGGGGCTGCAAGGGATTCAGCACAAATATACGTATCAGCCGAATGGCACTGCCGGCAAAGGAAAGAGGGACGACGCGCACATGTCGACCATGTCAACATCCGTCAGGCCGGCCGCGAGGTCCTCAACCACAACGATGTTGGGGTTCATGCCTTTGGCGACCGCCCGGCTGACGGTCGTCTGCAGCAGCGCCCCCCATGCTGCGACGTTCTCGGGCGAGGCCGAGGTCCAAAGGACGGGGAACCGCCGGAACGGGTCGGTCAGCAGGTCCGTCAAGAGCCGAAGCGTCATTGAGTGCGCCGAGTCCATGTCGGCGTCCGAGGAGGGTACGCCTCTGTTGTGGCCATTGCTCTCGGCTCGGACGTTGAGCGATGCCGTCGCCGTGCTGGGGTAGAGCTCGATCCACTTCTCAGCTGACAAAGCACAGGGGCGGTCGCCGTTGTCAGTATTTGACGGGGAATGGCTGGGAGAGTGCGAGGCACAGATCATTACGTACCCATCATCTTCCATAGCGCGAAGCGCACGGCCTCTTCTTCTTCGTCTTCGCCCGGAGCGAGCTTGTCGAGGTTGCTCGTCAGGTCACCGAGCAGGTTGAACGCGAGCGGCCCTTGCAGGCCGGCGTCGACGAGCTTCTGGAGCGTCGCGACGAACGCTGTCCGGATCGAGGGCTCGCTTCCAAGCGGGGGCAGCGTCGTGCCGATCAGGGTGGTGATGAGGATGCCTGGGGGTAAAGTGAGCAGCAAGGCCGTCAATCACATGTCGAACTGAGGGATCGCCGGCGACGCAGCCCAACCAGAAGGGGTGGGGGGCGCCACTCACCAGCAAGCGTCGGGGCGCCGCCCTTGCCGGCGCCGAGGACCATGTCCTTGGTCGGTAGGAGCACGCGCGAGAAGGCATCATGGCCAAGGACGTCAAACGCGACCGCAACGAGGTGGTCCATCAAACCGTATCGGACGAGATTGAGGTCGGCCTCGGTCTCCATTGACGGCGGGCGGTACGCCATGACGTCTTGTTTGAAAAGGGCCCCGATGCAAGCAGCGACGAGGGCGAGGCCAGATAGGTACTCCTTTGAAGCCCTCTCGACGCCTTCGC
This sequence comes from Cystofilobasidium bisporidii, assembly GCA_014825535.1. Lineage (NCBI taxonomy): Eukaryota > Fungi > Basidiomycota > Tremellomycetes > Cystofilobasidiales > Cystofilobasidiaceae > Cystofilobasidium > Cystofilobasidium bisporidii. The sequence goes on along the minus strand of MVAK01000031.1, from coordinate 29,157 downwards.
GCAATTCAGTAGCCAAGATGGGGTATCAGCGAGTGATTGGCCGGAGGAATGAAACACGGGCGTGAATAAATCAGGGACGCACCCGTCGGTCCGAGCGAGTCGAGCGCGCAGAGTACCTCGCGAAAGACGTCGGACAGCATGGTCGGCAGCACACGAACACCTCCGCCGCTCCGGACCCAGCCTTCCTCGCCAACGGCGTCGACGTCCTTGAGACCGCGCGCGCCGACGACGGCGGCCTTGAATAGCTCGAGCGCGCGAGTGAAGTTGGCCGCAACCCAGGCGCGCGGCCATGACGGCACCTCGGAAGGCGCGATCGTCGATTGGGCCGCCGTTGAGCTGAGCGAGGTGAGCACGCGTTGGCGGTCTGCGGCGGCGGCTGGAAGGTCGGACGCGGCAATCAAACCATTGAGGAATGACGGGCACAGCAGCCGGTCAAGCTTCCATTGGCCAGGAGCGGCGGATATTACGTTGGGTGAGACTGGAGACGTGCTTCCGGTAAAGAACGGTGAAGTGGAGCCTGCCAACGACGAAGTCGGATCGGAGACAATGCGCAAGAGGACGCGCCAGCCGGCAAGCTTGATGCTGTCGAACGCGATGATCGGCAGCAGGTGATTCGCCAGCAGCGGGTATACGAGCGTGTCCATGAGCGTCGTCAGGTGGTTGAGCTTGGCGCGGTCGAGACCCGCGGCCGACATTGGATCGTCGTCCTCGCTCGCCTGCGTCGAGTGGACGAGGATGCGGCCCTGACCCTCGGCCGGCTGCTGCGGGCTGCTGCCGACGATTGCGCCATCGGCCGCGACTCTATCGCCCAGGATGGCGCCCGTGAACGCATAGACGGCGTTGGCGAAGCCAGCCGTCGCGGCGAGCATCGCCTCTGCTCTGCCTTTGGCGAGGACGGCGCTCGCGCCAGTCGAGTCTCCGCGCGTGCCCCAGACCTTGCCGCCGTGCATCGAGTGGAGCAGGCCGGGCGGGAGGTCGCGCATGAACGCAGAGTTGAGGTTGGTGAAGATGAGGAACGTGCGCTTAGGTGCGAGGATCCACGGCAGATCGTACAAGACCGGGTCGGCGTCAGTCGACGAGGCTGGTGGTGGGAGCTGGCCGAGCGGCCCTGGCGACGGGGGTGCGGCCGATAGACGACGCGACGACTGCGAAATAATGCCGTGCAGGACGTGATCCCAGGCCTTCTGAACGAGCGGAGCCATGCCTGGGATCCCGCCACCGCCGCTAGCGGTGCTGCCAGCGGGCCCCGTGAGGCCCCCGCCTGCAGCAGCAGCCTTGGCGCCCGACGTCCCGCGGACGACGTTCATGAACTCGAGTAGGTCCGACACGTTGGTCTGAATGTTGCGGCCGAGGAGCGTGATAACGACGGACCATGTCGCGAGCGCCCACGTCGGCGGCGGATTGATTGCGTTGTGCGCCGTCCCCGACGCTGTGTAGGCCGCGCGGAACGTCGCCAGCAGCTGGAGCACGAGCTTGTCGTCGCGCAGCGTCGCTGTTGATGCCCTGCCGTTGGCCGCCCCGCCTATCGTCGACGCTGATGGCGTCTTCTTCGAGAGGGCCTTGACGACCGAGAGTGCAACCTCCTCCTCGACGACCTTGCGTGCGCGGGTGAGCTCGTCGCCGTCCTGCTGCTGCTGGGCGGCGCGCTCCATCCACGCACGACCGCCGACGAGGACAGCACCAAGCGCGACTGACGCCTTGACCTGGATCGCTGGCTTGGGGTCAAGCAGCAGCCGCAAGAGCTGGGGGACGAGCGTCCGGTGATGCGGCAGCAGCACGTCCGGGTTGGCGCGGAGCATGCTCGCGAGCGCCGCCAGGCACTCGAGCTTAACCTTGAGCGGCGTCTCGGCTTGATCGCGCTGTGCTTCGGTGGTGGAGCCACCCCCGGGAGGCTTCTTGAGCGAGGCGGTCGACGATGTTGGGTTGGCGAGCGGCTTGACGAACGCAGACAACAGGTCGTCCGACAAGGGCGCGAGGACGCGCGACGGGAGTGTGAGCTGCGACAGGGCGTGCATTGCAAATGTGATGGTCCGCTTGGACGCCATCGCTGGCGACCTGACCTGCTGGCCGAGCGCGGCGGGTGCTATCGTTGCTGGAGCCGGTACTGGTGCCGGCAGCGGCAGACGGACGAGGAGGGCGAGCAACATCTGCAGGTCGTCGTCTGCGCCAGGTCGGAAAAGGCGCGGTCATCCGTCAGGGATGGTCAGCACGAGAGCGCACGAGCAAGGGGAAAAGGCAGGATGCTGGGCGTACCGGCAAAACATGCCCAAAGGCGCTCGTTGGAGAAGAAGACACCAGCGAGGCGAATCGCGCCGTGCCCGGCCTGGACTTCCTCGCGGCGCTTGGTGACCTCGAGCTCGGTGAAACCTTTCTTGAGGCCCTTGCCGGCCGGTCGACGCAAGGGACCTCCATTCGCCCCGTTGACGACGTCGTCGTCGTCTGCGGGAGACGAGTCGCGCGAACCAGCCGAGGAAGGCGGCGAGTGGTCGAAGAAGCGCTGAAGGTCGCGCGCGAGCGCCCGGGCGAGCGGGGCCGACCGCAACTGGAGGGCGTCGAGCACCACGTCGGGCGGGCCGGCGCTGGCATTGAGCTTTGCCTTACCCTTGGGGCTGACGGCCGTCGAGGCGCCGGTCTGGGAGGCGGCAGGCGGGAGGGGTATCGAGCGGAAGCGGGTGATGAGGGCTGAGTAGGACTCGACGAGGTCGGGCAGCGAGACGGCGACGCGTCCCAGGGCGGCGGCGTCGTCCTCGCCAGCACCCTCAGCCGGCGCGCCGCAGGCGAGGATCGTCCGGAGGTGGGTGTCGATCACGAAAACGCCGTCGGTCTGGGATGACGAGGTCGAGGCGTCGGGCTGCGAGCAGGGCACAGGCGAGTCTGCTGTCGAGTCAGCTTCGTAGTAGTCGTCGCCGCCGACGGCGGCGAGCAGGGTGGTCGAGCTCCTGAGCCGGCCGTTGATGCGCGTCCCTTCCTGGACGTCCTTGGCCATGCGGATCTCTGCCGAGTCGGTCCGCTTGAGGATGCTCCGCTGTACCTGACTGGCCGACATGGCCGGGCGGGGGCTGCCTGACGGCAGGCCCGTCTGCAAGCTCGCGAGCCGGGTGCGAGGGGCGACCGAGGGCGACAGCCGCGACGAAGGCACGTAGGGGTGGAGCGACGGCGGGTGAGGCGAGAAGACGACCTGCCGGACTGGGCGCGACGACGACGAGGGCAAGTCGGAAGCTGCCGCAGAGGAGCGAGTCGGCGGCATGCAAAAGGTGGGTAGGGGAGGTTTCCGGGTGGGAGGGTCTGGTTTGGAGGTGCCGTCGTCGTCGACCACGAGCAGCAGGAGCTCATCAGCGAGGGCGGGGCGACGAGACGCGCGCGCGTCGAAACGCCGGCGCGCAGCAGCTCATCATTCAGATCGACGTCGTCGGCGTGCGTGCACGTAGGCAGGCCGTGCGGGCAGCGACCGGGACTGATGTGAGAGTGACGAGATGAGCAGCTCATCCAGACCTGTCAGGTCATCATCTCATCAGCTAGCCTCCGTGCAGGCGTCAGCTTCAGGACTGGATGCGCTTGACCGGTGCGAGATTTCCTGCTGGGCTCACGTTTCCCAGACCTTGGGGACCCATCCGGGCCTCGGGGGATTTCCCCGGCGGCTTGTCGTTCGATTCTCGCTGGGCGCGTCTCCGTTTGCGCCGGGCGCGCCTCAGTCGCCACGCTCGCCCTCCCCTCACCACCACCCACACCCCATACTCCCTTCCCTCCAGTCACCTCAAGACCATGGAGTTCCTGTCGCAGGTGATCCACAACACGACCGTCCCGGCCCACCTCGCCGAGGCATCCGCCCTGTCGCCCCTCTACTCGAGCGTCGACTTTGGCAGCCTCAACATCTTTGAGCAGCTCTGGGGTCCGTCGTCCCTCTCTCCTTCCCTTCCCTTTCACGGGTCGCTCGACGACTGACACCATCCTCTGGCACTCGTCTGCTGCAGCTCGCTGGTACATGTGGGTCGGAAACCCCGTCCTCGCCACCGGCATCATGTCCTTCGTCCTGCACGAGGTTCGTCTCGCCTCGCTCGACCAGTCGCACGTCGCCGCACGTCGATCGATCCACCTCGTCGGCCAGGGCGCTGACGACCTCCTTCTCTTCCCGCTCGCAGGTCGTCTACTTTGGCCGATGCCTCCCCTTCGTCATCATCGACCGCATCTCGTACTTCAACAAGTGGAAGCTGCAGCCTGTGCGTTGCCTGTGCCGCCGACCTCGTTCGCCTCGCCCTGCTGTGCCCGAGGCTGACTGCCGCGACGCGATCGGACCTCCTTCCTCTGCCTTCCCCCTCCCTTCCTCTGCACCATCGAACAACTTTCTTCTGCACAGGGCAAGATCCCCACGGCCAAGCAGCAGTGGGACTGCACTAAGCTCGTCCTTCTCTCGCACTTCACCGTCGAGCTTCCTCAGGTCCGTCCCTTGCCTTGCCTAGCCCGTGTTCAACAACATGGCTGACGAGCCCCATCGGTATGGCTTTGGTGTCAAATCAGATCTGGGGCTTCCACCCGATGGCCGAGTACTTTGGCATGTCAACCCACTCGGTCCCGTTCCCGGCGCTCAAGACGATCGCCTGGCAGGTCGCCATCTTCTTCGTCTTTGAGGACACGTTCCACTACTTTGCACACCGATGGCTGCACACGCCCATGCTCTACAAGGTGTGCTCCCTCCTCTTGTGCTTCATCCCGCGCCTCAGATGAGCTTGCTGACCCTTCTATTCTGATTCTTCCTCGCGCGTGCCTCGCAGCACATCCACAAGCTTCACCACGAGTTCTCGGCCCCCTTCGGCCTCGCCGCCGAGTACGCTCATCCGCTCGAGGTCCTGATCCTCGGCACGGGCACGATCGGCGGCCCGCTGCTGTTCGCCCTCGCGACGCAGTACCTGCCCGCGTTTGTCGACAAGGGAGTCAGCCTGCACATCATCACCGTGTACATCTGGATCGTCGCCCGGCTGTTCCAAGCCGTCGAGGCTCACTCTGGCTACGGTACGTGCGCTTCCCCCCCCCCCCCCGCTCCTGATTCGTGCGCGTGTCTTTCTCTCGCGTGCCTGACGGACGCTGACCATTCTCGCTCGTGCCAATCAGACTTCCCTTGGGGCACCCGGCACTGGATCCCGTTCTGGTCGGGCGCTGAGCACCACGACTACCACCACATGGTGCGTCAACTCGTTCTGATTTTCATCTGATCACCCCGTCCATCTCATGGGCCATCATGTCTGACAAAGTAAATCGCTCCCCTCTGCGCAGGCCTTTGTCAACAACTACTCGACCTCGTTCCGCTGGTGGGACCACCTGCTCGGCACGGACGACAAGTACAACGCCTACCGCGCCCGCGTCTCGGCCGCCAAGGCTTCTGAGCGCGCGGCGGTCGAGGCGCGCGAGAACGAGGAGACGGAGAAGCAAGGGATGGCGGCCGAGAAGGCGCTGCTCGCCCGCGGAGGGGAGAAGGCGCCCAAGAACGTCAGGCTCGGGGAGGAGACGACGGCTGAGGCCGAGGCGCCGCGCAACGTGCTTCGCATGGCTGGCGAGGCCGAGGCCAAGAAGAGCAAGTAACGGCGTTCTCGGAGCGGGCCTTCGGTCGGCGGGGGAGCGACCTCTTCGCGCGGCCGCTCGTCGATCGCCCTCTCGTAATCAACTCTCGCACGCACCCTCCTTCCTCGCATCCCTCGTACTCTAACTGCAACCACTGCCAGCTTGTCTCCAATTTACTAGAGGGACCCACCCTGCTTGCTTGGCGGCTCCCTATTAGACACCTCTGCTTTCCGCTCTTGGTATGTCGTGCACGTGCGCGGCGCCCATTTTGTGGCAAGTCGACTGCGCAAGAGCTTTGGGCGAGACAGTACACACATTCAGAGCTTGGAGGCGCTCGTACAGGCGAGATCGGGAAAGCTCGAAGGGATTAGGGCAGCGGAGTCCGGAGTCCGGAGGAGAGAAGAGGGTATCGAGGGCGAGGGGTTGGTCGGGCAGCAACCTACTCGGCGAAGTTCTGCCGTTGAGGGAGGGGAGAAGAAGGCAGGAGAGGGAATTGGATCAGCAAACCCGTTCAAGGACGCAAGTGCCCAGCGACTGCACAGGAAGCGCAACGGACCTTCTCGATCTCGCTCAAGACCGTCAGGAAGTCAAACAGGTAGGCCGAAATGCGCGCTCGGGCCTCGTCCGTCTCGGAAGCCGGCGTGTCGAGGAACGTTGCCGCGACAAAACGCGTCTTTTCGACGAGCGACGGGCCGTTCACCTGACCATGGTGAAGGGCAAGGCAGTCATCAGCACTGAACACACACAGAGGGCAGCCAGAGCAAAGACTCAAGAAAGGGGGACCGACGGCGAGCGACTGAATTGGGATGCTGTGAAGGGCATCGAGTAGGTCGAGCGCAATCACCTCGCACGACTCGCGCGCGCCTTCGAGCTCGAGGGTCATGCGCTGGGCGGCTGAAAGTGGGATCAATCGCACGACTAGACCCGTCAGCGTAATAAGGCGAGCGAAAGGGGGAAAGACGGGCAAGCCGCCGCACCTGTTCGCGACGGCGTTCCCAAAGCCCCGCTGAGCTCGAGCAGCTCGTCGCGGTAGCCGACGAGGACGAATCGAACCCAGCACATTGTGACGAATAAGTTGCCCTTGACGACCTCGTACGCATCTTTGGCATTATCCTGCCCTGCCGTCGGATCCGAGAAAAAGTCGTGGATCTGCGTCATCGCCGTTTCGTTCCAACCGGCCGCGGGCCTGAGTTGACAAGGAACAAATTCAGCACTCGCGCAGGAAGGGCAGGTCGAGCACGGCCGAACAGACGCACGAGTTGCAAGCCGACTCGAACTTGATGGTCGGGCGGAGGGCGGGAGGAATCTCTGAGAGGATGGCAGACGCCGTCGCAAACATTGCCCCGAGGTCGCGCAGGCGGCCGACGACGACAGACGCTACGGACCCGCAAAGAATCCGGGCCATCGCCGAGTCAGTCTCGCGTATGTGTATAGACAAAGGCATTGGATGGCGACGAAAAAAGTCACGCACTCTCGATCGGTTTAGGCAGTCGGCGAAGTGCGCGCTGCGACTCCAAGACGGTCGACAGCAGCCTGCGGAGGGGCGAAAGCAGGCAAGTGAGCAGCTGGTTTGTCGCAGCACACGACAAGCGAACAATAACGCACGCAAAGGTCCGCGTGTTGAGGTTGAAACCGGAAATCAGCGGGGTTTTACCCGTGGGTTGAGGAAGGTATCCCTCACGTGTCAAGCACGCGTCGTCGACCTCGGTCGGCAGCGCGACACCGTGGATGTCCTCGCGCCTTAGCGTGATGACGCGCCCGAGCAGACAGGCCCTGTGTACGAAGGTGTTGAGACACATCAGCCTCTGCAAGGCCAAAGTCGGCACTCATATGAAGCGATGATCGCGCACATCGACTTGTCTCCGACAAAAAGGAGAAAGAAGACTCGTCTGAACCGGCGTCAGCGTGGGGGAGAGTTGTCAGCTCAGGGACGAGCAGTCAGGGAGATCGAACCCAACTCGCCTGCGCATCTCGGTCTCAATTGGATCTGCGAGATGTAGCGCACGTCAGCGACAGCAAGGGATAGCGGGAAGAGCGAGTGATGAAGACAGGCTGACCGAAGCCGGCGTAGGTCTGCAAGTCGGTGGCGACCGAAGTAAGTCTTTCAGAGCACGAATGACCAATCAAATGGGAGTGAGAACTCACGCTCTCGTTGTGAAGCCCCAGCTGGAAGGCAATTTCGACCGCCTCGACGAAAGATGTCGCTGTCGGGAGAGAGGGTCAGGCAAGGGTCAGCGCGGCGATCGCTAACAGAACTCGGCGGGAAGCGCTTACTGTTCTCGCCGCGATTGCCCATGACTGTCGGAATGATGATAATAATGATAAGGTGAGCTGCTGAATACCGAGCTGCGAGGGGGGAGAGGGGTACGTACTGTAGTCTGGAAGGAGGGAGCAAGCAGCAGGACATTTGAGCAAAGCCGAGAGCGCCCGACGCTGCGACCAGAAGATAGAGGGACTTACGGTAAGTGCCGTCGAAGCAGCGGATGACGCACATCGTGAAGTTGGGCGGATCGCTGCATGGGGCAATCGGGGTCAGAAGGACTCTGGGCTCGAGGCAGCAGGCTCGAGAAAAAGGAGTGGACGCACTAGAAGTGCTGGCTGACGGCTCGCGATGCGCGGAAGCACTTGGTCGCGAGCGCGCGCACTTCGTCGGCGGGAATTGGGATCTGCACCTTGGGCACCTGTTCGCGCGAACGAGAGCGCGGATCAGCTCCGTCAGGCTCTCAAGGTTAAGGTGAACGGATGCAGGGCTCGCCTGAAGTAAAGTCGAGGCGAGCGTGGACATGACGAGCGCGAAGAACAAGGGATCCGTCTCTTCTCGCCGTCGGTCGAGGTCGGCAAGAAAGGTGTGTTTATGTAGACAAGGGGTCAAGACCCAGACCTGCATGCGGGGGTCAAGAGGGAGCAATGTCAGCATCTCGTTCAGACTGCAATTGCAAAGAACAAAAGCTGGTCTGATTGCAACGGACGAAGTCGAAAAACAGGGAAAGGATGTAGACCCCGATTTCGCGCGGCAAGACGTCGTCAATCCGATGCCTGCGCGGGACGCCCTCGCTTTGCAGCGATGCGCCAGGGCTGCCGTTATCGCTCAAGGCACCGTCGAACGACCCTCCCCTCGCACCGCCGGCGTTCGGCAACCCGCTCGAGCCTTGATGCCCACCCGGCGTCTCAAGCAGGGACGTCGCCTCCATCCACTGAGCGACACTCGCGGTCCGCTCTGCTGAGAGCATCGTTCCTTCAGACTCGCGCGCGGGCGGCTGGACGACTTGGCTCGACCGGAGGCCGCTCGACTGCATGACGGCGTCATATGTGGTGGTAGAGTCCAGGTCAATCGAGTTCAGGCCTGCACCACCGTCTCCCGTCGGCGACTCGTGATCGGACGAGCGCAGAAGCGACGGCAGGCTGGGGCGGCTTGTCAAGGGGTGGTCGCAGGTCGCCGACAGGGACGCGCTCCGCGTCGGCAGCGTCGGCCGCAGCGACGAGCCTGACGGCATGGCGAATGGCGAGACCGGTGGCGAGGGTTCGATGGACGGCAGGGTGAGCGCGTGGTACGATGACTTGCTGTCGTTGCTGGCCGACACGCCCGAGAAGGACGAGAAGCGCCGCGGCTGCATGACCGAGAAGAGCGTCTGGGCCGGTTCGAGACTTGGAGGAGGTGAGAGCCTCCAGCTCGGACCTCCGCTGGCGTCGACGTCCTGGCCAAAGGTAAAAGTTGACAGCGACAGCGCCGAGCCGGCAGGCGGCGGCGGGGAGGCTGACGGCTCGCCGTCCGAAATGTGTGGATTCATGGGTGCTGCGCCGCCGCCCCGCTGCCCAGCAGGGCCGCTCGATGATTGCCAGTCGACACTCCCACCGTCGGCCATCGCGGCCTTCTGCTGCTCCTGTAGGCGCCTGTAGATGCGTTAGGGACCAACAGCCACAGTAAGTCTGCTGCTCCTGCCGCCGACATGATCGGGAGAAGGTGGGGGCGCACTTCAAGTACTGGTTGGGCGGCCCCCGCTTCTTGGGAACGTAAATATAAGTACAGGCAACGCCGAGCGTCGAACAGTGCTGCAAGCAAGCAAAGGGCAAGGGGATGCGGTCGAGGTCAGCGACTGTCGAGCCCGAGGAAAGCGCAGCCAGAGCGCAACGAGCGAAGCTCACGATGCAGGGCGGGACATCCGAGCACTTGACGTCAAACCCCTCGGGCAGCGGCTCGTCGCGATGGCACTTGACCCTGGTGCGTGAGGACGCCAAAGCAGCAGAAAGCCGTCAGCACCAGCTCTGCAGCTCGTAAAGGGGTGGTAGGGGTGTGTGAGCGGCCATGAGACGAGCTCGACCAGCGGACACTCACTTGCGTGCCCGGCAAGCATCGCACGAGATGGCCTGCTTCTTCTTGACGGCCGCTCCCGTCGAGCAGCTCGACCCTGAGGCGTCGGCCGTCGTCTTCGAGATCTGCTTCTTGCGCTTCTTTGGCGGTGATGAGCGTCCCTCGTCCTCGTCTTCGTCGATGCCATCGCCTGAGCCGTTGCCGAGGCGAGGCGGGGGAGGCGCAGCGGTTGACGAGCTCGAGCTCGACATGAATGGAGAGAGGCGGAGGTCCGCGGGGCCGTGGTCGTCGAATGCGCTCTAGTCTGATGGGAAGGAGCTGGGCTTAATGCGAGGGCTGCGAGAGGGAAGGGGGATGAGAGCTGGGTTCTGGTTGTCGTCTCTGCGGCTGGACACGGCTTGACCCGCGTCGACGCGGAAAGGCTCAAGCAGGAGACCGAGTCGGAGGCGCAGGAGGAACAGGCGACGTAACCGAGCCCGGCTGCTCGGCGGCGGAGCCGGGCCGATCCCGCGCCGAACCCCTGTTTACACTCTTGCGTACGAATCACACGGCTGCACGCAGGTGCGGGACAAAAATGGGGGACACTGCCCTGGACATGTACATCAACCAGAAAAGATCTCCTGGTCCGGGAACAGCTGCGAGTAATCAAACTCGCCCTGGTGGAGGAGCGCCAGGATCTCCGAGGCAGACCTGGTGGAGGGAAGGGAGTGTCGGGGTCAGTCGACGACTTTTGAATGTATGGCCAGTCCAAGCGAGAAGATGGACCAACAAGTTCTCTGTGCCCTCGACTGTCGGCATCAGACCGTCCATACCGGCGCTGGGCAGGCCGAGGTCCCGCAGGTCGTCCATAGCACCAGTGCCGTTGCGCGACCCGTCCGACGGCGCACCAAAGCTGCCAATGCCCCCACCGGCGCCGGCAAAGTCCATCGGCTCGCCGAACGAGCTGAAACCGTTGACGTTGGGGATCGGTGCCGCACCGCCGGGAGGCATGCTGAGCGAGGTCGACCCGGCCTGGTTGAACGGCGAGGGCGGCGAGGCAGCCGCGTTCAGGTCAAAGAACTCAGACGAAAAGACGTAGTCGTCCGGGTCCTGGTTGAGGTCGCCAAAGCTGGCCTGCGTCGCGAGAAAATCAGCCTCATCAAACAGCGCCGGCGTCTGCTGCTGCTGAGGCGGTGGCGGCGGCGGCGGTTGCTGCACCTGCGGCGGCGGCGGCGAGGACGGCGCGGCGGGAGTGTCGGCCGTCGATGCTGGTGATGCAGACGAACGGTGCTCGCGCAGCGAGTCGCGCGTCGGCGAGCGCGAGTGGCGACGGCGAACAGGTCGGAGCCACGCCGGCGAAGGCTTGGCCGCATCGGGCACCTGAGGCAGCTCGACAGGCACGTGGCAGACTGAGAGCGAAGGGAAGTCGGTGGGTCAGCCTACCGATGGCAGACGGCAGCGGTTTTCAGAGATACTCACTTCGGCAGAACTCTTCAAGGATGTCGGCCGAGCGCAGACCGCAGAGGTAGCGGCCCGAAAAGCGTCGGAGCAGGCCGACACACGAGCGGAAGCCCTCAATGCTCGATGCGGCGAGCGGGCGCGACTCAGGGCTCTTGCAATTGAGGATAACGGCGAGCAGCGTCCGGCCGGCCTGGGCCAGTTGATGGACGACGTGGACGCCGTAGTACGTCATGAAGCCGCGCTGCGACTGCGAGTGGAAGTGAAAGTAGGTCGCGTTGTTAGTCAGCCTGTCAGGAGAGGTAAGACACGGCCGAAAGAACCCAAGGACGGACGATGTGCAGGTGGTCGGCGACGATCGCGAGCGCGCACCCGCCGGCCGTCCGGCACAGGTCGAGATGCCGCGCTCGCTCTTCAGGCGTCTCGGCCGGGCTAAGGACAAAGCCTGAGAAGCGGTGACGGTAGATGACTATGGCAGTGTCCGGGAGATTGCGGCTGGAGTCAGCGCTCGCGAGTCGAAGAAGGATGACGCGCTCAAGGCGAACGGCAGGACGCACGCATTTTGACGAGGTTTTCGAGGCAGTGCAGCCGCTCAGCCTGCGTGATGCGAATTGGATCCTTGCTGCCGACAGTCACCTCGCTGTAGGCCCAGTGAGGCTCGAGCAAGCCCTGCCAGTCCTCGAGCAGAGCTTCCTCCTCGCGCAGAGCCTCGGACTGCGGGTGCCGCTTGGCGATGACCTGCGCCGCCTTGGACAAGAAGGGCGAGGTGGCAAAGTCGGATGGACGGACGCAGCCGTCAAGCTGAGGTAGGGGCGGGCGGCATGGGAGGGGACGTCAACGCGGGAAACAGTCGACAAGCTTATAGTTGATAAGACTACTCACGACTCCCTCAAGGACGACGTGCAGCCGAATTGCCGCAACGAAGGCGCAGATGCGCGATTTGCTGTTGTCAGGCTGGACGCCAAGGCCGTCCTTGGTGATGTACTCGTCGTCGAGGATGACTGGCTCGGGCACGTCGCAGTCGCGCAGGCTGAATACGAAGGGGAAAGGACGAGCGGGCGATCAGCAGTCGGCCAGCTCGAGAAACTGGGCGGCCGGGACAAGCTAACGCACTGAATCATGGCAGGTCGGCCAAAGCACGCGCCGCTTTGCTTGTCCCAGCAGTAGACGCTCCAGAAGGTCCTCTACGGGATGAAAAGGAGGCACGAAATGTGAGCCGTCATGAGGAGAGCTTTGTTTGACAGCAAAAAGCTCGCTGCAGACGTACCTTGCGAACCTCGCGCTCGATCGGGTCAAAGATGGCGTACTCGCCCACGTCGCGGTGCAGACCGCCGTCGACGCACATCGTGATGGCTTCGGCGAACAGCTGGAACGCCTTCGACAATGTACCGAGGCCCATGCAGTAAATCGCCTGTGCGCAGTCGGATCTAAGCGTCAGTGCAGCTCCATGAGAACGAAGAGACGCGGAGAGGAGGACGCACAGCCAAGAAGTTAGCCTGCATGGAGTAGAGCGTCGGCCGGTCGGCGGACGGCAGGTCCTGCATCTTTTTGAACAGCTCGAGGTAGCTCTTGCCGGCCGAGGATGGGTCGCCGGGGACCGCGCGGACTCTTGGGTCGTCGACATCTGCAAGCGGCTCCGTGAATCAGTATGGAATACGACGACTGGTCTGCGTGAAGGATGCGATGGCAGAACGCACGGCGCGACGAGAGCGTGCAGATGGCGACGATGAAGCGCGCAAAGCCAGGCTCGCCCCACCGCTTCGGGTTGGCGTAGTCGGCCAGGAACGATGGCACGTGTAGGAAGGGCCAGAGCAGGTGCGTCGTCGACAGCTGGAGGGGAGCATGTATGCGTAGCTCTGGTCAGCGTCTTTGCGTGATAGCAGGCAGCGACAGCTGAGAAGGGCACGCACGTAGCTCCGGATGAGTGTGTCCATCAGGTCGGGCTCGATGACACCGGTGATGACCTTCCAACTGGCCTCAGGGTTGAGGCTCTTGACCTCGCGGTTCTTGCGGCCTGGGAAGAAGTCATCGTCGGTGCTCGTGCCGGCCGCACTGGCCTGCGTGGCTGGCGTCGGTGCCGACGTCGACGCGGTCGCAGGTGAAGACTGGGGGTAGGGCGATGGGTACGGGTTGGCGCCAGTGATGGTCGAGGACGACGAAGAGCCCAGGATGTAGGATGAAGGCTTGGAGCCACTCGCGACGGGTCCGCTGCCGGCCACGTCGCGCGAGCGGGGCCGCCCGCGCTCCTCTACGCTGCCGTCCCAGGGCGACGTACCATCAAGCGGACTGCTGCCGGCACCGACAGCGGCCGAGAGCGTCTCGCCCAGCGGGTGGGACGACTTGCGCTCGGATTGGCCGCCAGGCGGAGTTGGCGGGTGCCGCTCAGCTGAGGCGAGCAGCTCGAGCAGTGGAAAGCCAGACGTTGCGCCTTGCCATTTCCTGCAATTCGAGGCGAAATGAGAGGTGTGTGAGCACTTTGGACAAGACGAGGAGAAGAGAACGAGAAGGAAGCCACGCACGTCATGCCCATCTCGTCGAGATAGATGAAGCCCGGGCTGAGATTCATGCCCTCCATCTGCTTCTCCAGACTCTCGCCCTTGTGTGTGCCGACGCCTTTGGCATTGCCTGCTACGGTGGGAGCGGCCATTGGGGCGTCAGGGCGGGTTGAGAAGTCGAACTGGCCCCAGCCTGGATTGGCCGAGTCGGGCACGGCGGGCGGCAGGAACGGCGGCGGCAGCGATGGTTGGGCAGGTGGCTGGGGCAGGCTGGAGGTTGCCGGCATCGGGTAGGCCTGGTGCGAAAGCGTCGACGGGATGTGAGTCGCCGAGCTCGAGCTCGACGTGTTCACAGCAGGCAGAGGGACCGCTCCGGGTGTCGGCGTCCCTCCCGCCGTCGCTGCGGCCGACGTCATGCTCGGATTGAGCAGGCTCGCGTCGAGCTGAGACAGCGCCTGATTGTGAACGTGCGGCGGGACCTCGGTTGATCGCCGGAGTTGCTCCTCGAGAGACGCCATGCGAGCCTCGAGGTCCTTGACGTTCTTGCGGGCCTTGTGCGCCGCGCCGGCCGCGTAGGCAGACGACGAAGACGCCTCGGCGTTGCCGCCCACGCCGAGCGTTGACGTCGTCGGCACACGCGGCTTAGACGTTCGGCGGGTGGGCGTGTTGAAGGTACCTGAGTTGAGAGGACCAAAGGGATGGCCAGACTCAGTCTCAGACCTAACCTCGAGAGCACGAGTGGGAGGCGCGACCAGCCCGCACGAGCCATCGGCCCTCGTCGTTCGGCTGCCTCGCAATCTGGCCGCTCTAAGAGGGCGTGGACGTACAGGGCTGCTTGGCGAGAATGCATGGCTGGCAGGGCGAGTTGGTGTCACACTGATGGTTTGGAAAGCGCGGTGGGGAGGGTAAAGGAAGCGTCCGTCGTCGCCGTCAGCCTCGGTTACCCGCGAGCTGGGCACCATCGTCCAAACGAGGACGGCTAAAGACTCGACAACGCACCTTGATCTTTCGCCGCCTGCAAGCGAAGCGGCCGCATGATCACAGGAGCAGAAAGACCATCAGCGTTGCGCCCGTCTAGGAAGGTGGATGGGCTCTGCCGGAGCAAGGAGGCCGGTACTGACTTGCACCGATCGCAAGCTCGTGCTGGTGGGGTTCAGGTCGCGCGAGTCAGCCACATGCCCTGAGGCGGCCGCCAGCGACAGAACGAACAAGAACGGACCCAGTCGCAGTCGAGGTCGTTTGCTGTCGCCCTCATCGCCGGCGTCGGGTGGGTCGTGCTCGTGCGGACCGAGGTGCGAGCCGGCCGAGTTCAGGTCCATGTCGGCGTCGGACGAGGGCTGTAGCGACGACTGCTGCTGGTAAGGCTGCGGCGGCGCGGTACCGGCGATGGGCACGAACGAGGCGAAATCAAACTGGTGGGCTAGAGGTTCTGGCTTGACGTCCATGCCGGTCGACGGCTGCTGACCGTCGTCCATCTGAGTCGTGACGGGTGTATGCGCTGGGAGGGCAAGGAGGGGTCCAGTTGTGGTCATTCAATGGTCGTCGCTCCCCCGCGGGACGGATTGGCACGGGCTGGCCGGGCGAGAGAAACCTGTGACGACGCATCGATCAATGCATTTGCACAGGATTGTGTCCTGACTGCTTGCCTCCCCTCCGACGTCGACCCTCCCGTCCCTGTCGTCCATGCTCCGTCGCCTGGCCACCCGTCTACCGCCCACTACAGCACCTACGCCGCACAAGACCAGCACCACCACAGTCAGGATGGCCTCGTCCAAGCCGCCGACGACCGACTACTCGTCCTGGTCCAAAGAGGACCTCATCGCCCGGCTGCAGGCTCTCGAGCTCGGCTCGTCTTCCTCGTCCACGGCGCCCCCGACTCCGGCTGGCCCTTCTTCGCCGTCTGCGGCTGCTTCGCCAGCACCTGTCGCTGGGGCCGCTACCGACAAGTCCAAGCCGATGACCCTGCGCAAAGCTCGCGCCCAGCCGGCCATCCAGCGCAAGCAGGCGCCCGACCTGACTCACCTGCCGCTGCGCAAGGTCGCCCTCAAGTTCTCGTACCTCGGCGCGCCCTACTGCGGTCTCGCGATCCAGCCCGACTCGCCCCTGCCGACAGTCGAAGGCGTCATGCTCAAGGCGCTGGAAAAGAGCGGCCTGATAGACACGGACAAGGGCTGGGAGGGCTGCGGCTTTTCCCGCTGCGGCAGGACCGACCGAGGCGTCAGCGCCGCCGGCCAGGTCGTCAGCCTCTGGGTCCGCAGCCGGGTCGAGTACGATGAGACCGTCCACGCGCCCCGACGGCCGGCCGACGGCAGCCTCGACGGAGACTCCGACGGCTTCTACTCTCCCTCACCCGGCGCTTCTTCGCGCTCGGCTAGCCCTGTCGCGGCGCCGTCGAGCGACAATGAAGACGACGCGTCGCTGGAGTCGCTCTCGTCCTCGGCGCCGTTTGCGCAGAAGGCCAAGCCCAAACCGCTCGAGTTCCCTTACATCTCGTTGCTCAATCGGCTACTGCCTCCGACCATTCGTCTGCTCGCCTGGGCACCGCTCGATCCTGCCTGGCACAAGGGCGCGTTCGACGCCCGCCACTCGTGCACTCACCGCCACTATAAGTACTTCTTTACGCTGGCGTCGTCCCCGTCGCCGTTCGCTGCACGCGACAAGCCGCTTGACCTTGAGGCGATGCGCAAGGCGGCGTCGTACCTTGAGGGCTCGCACGACTACCGCAACTTCTGCAAGGTCGACGGCTCCAAGCAGATCCAGTCGCACGTCCGGCAGATCGACTCGGCCACCATCTCGGCCGTGCCCGCAGTGTCGTCCCTGCCGCTCGAGCTCTCGCCCTACTCGCGCATTGCGCCGGGCAACGTCGAGCCCGCGCCAAACGTGGTCGCGCCCAATCCAGACGTCCACGACGGCAGCTACTACGTGCTCGACTTGCTTGGACGGGCGTTTCTCTACCACCAGGTCCGGCACATCATGGCGGTCCTCTTCCTCGTCGGCTCAGGCCTGGAACAGCCCGAGGTCGTGCTCGACATGTTCAAGTGGGAGTCCAAGCCGGCGTACGAGATGGCGAGTGACCAGCCGCTGCTGTTGTGGGACTGCGGCTTCCCCGAGGGCGCCCTACACTGGCAGTACGGCCCCTTGCCGTCGTCGTCGTCGGTCGCCGCTGTCGGTCAGCCCCAGCGGTCGCAGCCCGGGACGCACCTGCAGGAGGACGCCCAGCGGACGGCGCTCATGCTCAACGCGGCGCTTGCGACTGAGATCCAGGCGGCTCACCTGACAACGCTCCTGCACGCCCACTTCCTGTCGTCATTCCTCTCGCTCCATCCGGACATTTCCACCGCATCCCCTACGCCATCGCCGTCGCGGCCGACGTCACCGCCGCCATCGGCGTCGTCATCGTCCAAGCGGAAGCTGTACACCTTCTCGGCCCCGCTCGGTGCCAACACGTTCAAGACCGAGACGATTCCGGCCTACGTCCCGCTCGCCAAGCGCAAGCGCGGCGAGCTGCCCGAGGTCGCCAACCGGGCCTGGCGCGTGCGAATGGAGGGCAAGGGGCTCAAGCTCAAGCTCGTTGGCGGTGGAAAGGTCGTGCGCATGGACGCGAAGGACACGCTGGCGGGCAGGGTGATGCACGGCGTGCGATGGGTCGAGCCGGACCTCGAGGATGAGTGAGGGGCGATGCCATCAGACGATCAAAGTTGCGCGGAAAGGGGCAGCCGAGTTTTGTCGCGTGAGACCCGGTCGGCTCTGGTCCCTAGGCCTAGGGATTGGACGATAGCCGCGTCGCAGAACTGGTTCTCGAGGGGAGCGGCTCGTGATGGCGGCTGGTTCGGGTGTGCGATGAGGTGGGCGAGATCCTGAGCAACGTTTCATTGTCCAGCTTGTTCTCACTGCGCCTTCTTCGCAGCGCTCTCCTCGCTGACCGCACGGGCCAGGGCCTCCAGCCCAGCCTTGAAAGCGGAGCAACCGCCGCCGGCGATGTAGCCGACCGTCGCGCCGAGGATCGGCGTGATCGGCCAGGCCTGCCACGGCCGGTCCCAGTCGAGCGCGATGGGAAGGGCTCCGAGCCAGGCGCCGGCGAGGGCGCCCAAGGCCGGGTAAACCATCGCACGCTCGTAGGGCGACTTGACACTGCAAGAAGAGGATCAGGCAAATTGAGGGCGATAGGGACACCATCAGCTTCTCAGGGCTGTGCAGGAGATTCAGAAGAGGCAGACATGCAAAGAAGCGCAGACGAACTCTCGCTCGACGAACAGCCGGATCCACATCCAACGCTGGCTGCCGCCCTTGGCGCCCTCAGACAGCAGGTCCGGCGCACCGAGCACGCTGACGGGTGTGAAGGTGCACAGGATGGCAAGGTAGAGCGCGAGGGCGAGCGTGGCGAGCTGGGTCTGGAGCGAGCCGGGCGCAAGGGACGGGATCGGCGCTCCGAGCAGAAGGATGAAGGCGGCGAGGACAGGGGTGATCACGAGCGTCGCGAGCACGGCGTCCTTGAGGGACTGCGAGGGCGCGCAGGGCGACAGCAGGACACGGCGTCAGTATGACGCTCGGGCACGACAAGGAGTGCTCAGCACGAGAAGCGCTACACTCGGTTGACAGTCGTCGCCGAGTGGGCTGACGACGAGCGGCATGGAAAAGTCGGGGTCGGTGCAGCAGCCACAAGCACGACGGACGGACCTTGAGTCGCTTGCCGCTCGCCTCTGTCTTGCGCTTGACAGCCTCCTCCTGCGTCTCATCCTGGCCGCTCGTGGTGCGCGCCCAGTCGGCCTGGTCCTGGACGAGCTTGCCGAGCTCGCCGGCCCACCAGGCGCTGACGACGGTCGCGCCGAGGCAAGCCCACAGCGCAAACGCCAGCGGGTCGCGCGAAAGGTAGGCGACCCACTCCCACTCTGGCCGATCGAGCGACGTCTTGGTCCGCGCGTGCGAAAGGGCGACAGGCAAGTCGGACCGAGGCATGACGACGACTGAGAATGCGAGCAGGACCGCCTGCAGGCCGAGCAGCGACAGGTACTTCGGCAGTGGGAACGCGCCCGACACGGCTTCGGGCGCGCGCGCTTTCTTG
This sequence comes from Cystofilobasidium bisporidii, assembly GCA_014825535.1. Taxonomy (NCBI): domain Eukaryota; kingdom Fungi; phylum Basidiomycota; class Tremellomycetes; order Cystofilobasidiales; family Cystofilobasidiaceae; genus Cystofilobasidium; species Cystofilobasidium bisporidii. The sequence continues at coordinate 10,301 of MVAK01000031.1, read as the reverse complement.
AACGACGACGGCTTGGTCGGCGCCGTCGTGAACTTCTTGGGCAAGGCGACCATGTGCAAGCTCGAAAGGATGCTTGCGAGTGAGTGAAAGGGAAAGCCGAAAGGTACGAAGAGAGGGTGAACGGTTGCGAGCGGACAACGTCGAAGTCGAAGGACGACCGGGCTGGGGTAGGCGATTCACAACCGATCATGGTCTCTCCTGCTCGGTTACGTCAGCTCATTATTGTCGTGATTCATTCCGACGAAGATCCGGACCTCGCGCGTGTCGCTGACCGCCAACGCCCATCCTCCCAACGACTTGACCCCGACCCGACCACGGACCTGCCTTTCCATCGCTTCACTCGCCCCCCCCCCCCACCCCTCCTCGCCTCCACTTCAAACCGATACACCCGCCCCTACGACCAGGATGGACTTTGATCCGTTTGAGATCCACATGCAGCTGCTGGAGCTCCTGCGCCGGCTGACCGCCTCGCACCAGTCGATCGACAATGTCGTCGCGTTCCTCGTCCGCTACCGCGACAAGTGCGCTGACGACCTGTGGGAGTGTGTGACGGACGAGTGCCAAAAGGTACGGTTTCTTGCTAGTCTCGTGCTTCAGCTGTCTGTCTGGCTGATCCGTCTCGCCTTTGCCCTCACAGGGCTCGCTCAACACGCGCATCAACATCCTCTACTTGCTCGACTCTCTCCTCACTACGCTTCAAGACCTGCCGCCACCGCCAGCAGCAACCATGCCTTCGTTGCCCTCGGGCAGCTCCTCCTACGCAGCAGCGTTCGCGACCGAAAGCTACCCAGAGTGGCTCGCCCGCGACCTCGGCAAGCTCATTGGCTGGGTCGTTCCGCGCGAGAAGGAAGGACTGCTGAACCTCCTCAGCGCCCGGCAGGTGCGCTCACGGCTCCCTGCTCGCCTCGTCTATCTGCTCATGGGCTCGTGTCTGACCCTTTCCGCGATGCACCGTCCGGCCGACCCTTACCAGATCCTTGAAAGTTGGAAGACGAAACGCCTGCTGCCGGTCGACGTCGTGACGCATGCGCTGCAGACTCTCGAAGGCCGGCGAGCGCTGTGGGTTCCCTTCCCTTCCCATCTCATCAAGGATCTCTAATATCATCTGCTGAGAGCGACGGCTGAGCCTGCTTCGATCGACCTCGTCGACGTAATGTACTCAGGGCGCACATGGGATCGGCTGAGGGCACGCCTGCCGTCAGCACCAGCGCAAGCGGCAGCAGTAAACGCCGGCGCAAGAACGGCGGCGAGGGTTTCTCGACGGGCGAGACGCTCCGTCGGATGGAGGAGGATCGCGAGCGGGTGCGTCGTCTCTGCCCACCGTCCCTCTGTGGCGCGCTGCTCTAGACTTGGCTGACCGGCGAGGTGACCTCTTCCGGACCGGAACTCGTCCAGCACAAGCGCGTGCGCGAGCGCCTGTGGGTCCTGCCTCTGCCCTCGGCCCAGTCGACCGCTCTTCCATCCTCTTCATCCGCGTCGCAAGCAGTTGGTTCGCGCTGGCTCGCCGCTTTGCTTCCGTCCTCAACAGCTCCCTCACCCGCACTCGGCCTCGTGACGGACGAGTCACCAGCGACGGCGGCGACGACTCCGCAATCGCCGTTCACGTCGTCTCCTGCCTCGTCCGGTCCGACGCAGCGCGCGACGGCGGCGATGGCAAGCGCGCGGCCGGGAGGGCTCGAGCGGGCCGTCGACCAGGAATTTGAGGCGGGCTGGGAGGACGACGTCGATCGGTGGGACGAGGTCGACCGGCTGGCGTGTGAGCGTGAGAACGCGTTGTGCTTCCCGCATCGCAGGCCGTCACCGAGCACAGCGACGACGGTCGGGTGAGAGCTCGTCGTCCCTTTGCTCCATGCCGATGCCAATGGTCAACACTGATGATTGACACCTCTGACGCAGGCGTCGCGCGCGCTGACGCGGGACTCGCCAGATTGCCCGTTGAGCGTCATGCGTATGTGACAATAGAGCCCGTCGAAGAGAAACCTTTGTTGGACGGACGAGTTCGGACAAAGCAGGAGACCCTCCGGCGGGCGGCTATGCGTCGAGCCGATCGAATCAACAATGTCGGGCGATCGAGGATTCTGGACCGTCGTGGCCAACCGTCTCCTTCGCTTGTGCCTGGGCTGGGCATCCCGGGTAGAAACGGGTAGCTGAGAGCTGCAGCAGCAAAGAGCCACGCTGCAAGAGAGGTACACAGAGAGAGAGAGAGAGAATGGTCGAGAGCAAGGGAGGGAAGGAGGGATATCGGGCTCCAGATGAGGGTTCGCGCGGAGGTCGTCATGTCAATCATGTGTGGCCGCCGCCAGCTGCTGCGGGCGGCTGGTGGCCGGCAGGCGCCCTCGCCTGCCCCAGCCGGCGTTTCCGGTCGGTGCCCGCGAGGACGACCTGGACCCCATCGACCCATCCCAACCTCTCGCCCTCCCTGCCGGCCTGTCCGTTCTCGCCCGACCACGACAGGAACGAGGCCCCATCTCGCTGCTCTTGGCCCACGCTCGTCCCTCCTCCCCTCTCTCGTCGTCGGCTACCCTCCTTCCATTCTCTCACTCTGTCCCTTCCCGGCTTCCCCTCGACCATCACCTCTCCCCAACGAGCCTCCCCAACCCAGCACGCCTTCCTTCCTTCCCTCGCTCTCTCATCTCGCCTCACAAGCCAACGCTTCTCAATCCACCCTCGTCGGCCATGTCTGCCGTCGTCGTCGCCCCTGTCGAAGCGGCCCTCGACCCACATGCCGGCTCATCACCACACCATCTGGCCCGGGCGCCCATCAGCCGCAGCGTCGCCGGCCCAAACAGCAGCAGCAGCAGCAACAACACCTCCTCGAGCAGCAGCCAACGACGACTCTCCCAACCCCAGCCACAGGTCAAGCAGACCAAGCAGGCACCGACGCAACCCCATCTTCGACAGCAGCACCAGCGACGGGCTCACGACGGCTGGTACGGCCACGAGGAGACGAGCCGGATTGCCGCGGCCTACGTGCGTTCCCTTCAGCCCATCCCTCAGCCCCTCTCCACGCACCACTCCCTTTGTTGCCCTTCCCACCCTTCCCTTCGCAATCGCCCTTGTGGATCTTCCACCTTCTTGCTGCCTTTTCCGGACAATGGTCTGCGGTCCCAGACTTGAGCTTGGATCTGACACGCTGCATCTCCTTCCCTCGCATGCCTGCGCGTCAGATCACCGACCTGTTCGCGTGCCCGCTCCTGCCCCCGCCGGCTTCGTCTGCCCTGCCTCTCACCCCGCCTTCCCCTCCCACCTCTTCCACCGCAACCGTCGTCGCCGCCGCGCCGCCGCCACCGCCGACGTCTCTGCCGCGTCCTCCCCTGCCCGAATTTGTCGCCTACTGCCTTCACCGGACCAAGCTCCCTCACGAGGTGACGCTCGCCGCGCTCGTCCTGCTCGGCCGGCTCAAGGCGACGTTTCCGACGGCGCGCGGTAGCTCTGGTCATAGGCTGTTCCTCTGCGCGCTCATGATTGCCTCCAAGGTTGTGCGTCTATCCTCCATTTCCCTTCATCCTCACCTCTCCTTCGCGACCGTTGTCACCCGCTGATTCCACACCCGCTGGACAAACCCAAATCAGATCTGCGACGACACCTACTCGAACCGATCGTGGACAATCGTCGGCCAGTCGCTCTTCTCGCTGACCGAGGTCAACCAGATGGAGCGCGAGCTCCTGGGCTTCCTCGGCTGGGGCGTGACGGCCGGGGCAGAGGAAGTGGCCGCGATGGAGGTACGTTTGCTCTATTTGCCTCCTGTGCAACCCATCGACCTGTTCTCTCGCGCTGACTAGTCCTTCCTTCTCCCACTGTGCGCTCGTGTATTCCTTCAGGCCAGGCTCAAGACCACGTACGCGCCGCTCGTCGCTGCACCTGTCAGGCCCTCCGCGTCCACGACGGCGTCGACCACTCCCTACCCTCCGACAGCACCGTCTCCTCCACCACCCTCTGCTGTCTGCGCCGGCCATCACGCCCCTAAGCACGTCACGGTGGACCCTTCAGCTGCTGCTGCTGCCCCTATCGTCGGAGGAGGAGGCCACATACCGTTCAACGCGCACGTCCACACTCACGCGCTAGTGGTGGCCGCCTCGGCCTACCCATCACCGCCTTGCTCGCCCGCCTCGTCGATATCCGCCTCGCCCATGCTTCTCACACCTGCGATATCGACGCTTCACCACGCTGCTACAGCCGTAGTTGCATCCGTCAAGGCCGACATCTCGGCCGCACTTGACAACGCACCGAGCTGGTCGGCAGGTGACGTGTCGGACACGAGCTCGTCTCCGGGCGAGTCCAGCGATCGAGCAGCCTGCCGCACTCCTCCGCAGCCCTCTTCAAGCGCAGAGTCGCCGACCTCGCGTCGGGGTGTGGCAGCTCGAATGACTGGCCCCGGCGCTCTCGTCGGGGACGCTCCGGCTTGCGACGACCGAGAAGGTCGAATCGCCAGCGTCTCGATCCGTGCACCGAACGCAGGCGACCCCGACGAGGACGACGCCGCCGACGACGACGGCCGGCAGGTAGTCGGCAAGTTGTCGCGAGGTCGCCGCTCTGTCAACGGCGGCGGCGTGCATTTCACCATCGGGCACTAGACCGACCGGCCCTCCCGCCCTCGCCCGTCGATCGATCCGGACCACTCTCTCTTCGACCTGACCCTTTGTCTTCACGCGTCCTCGCCATCTAACCCTCTATGCCGCCCCTGCTCGCCTACCGCCATGCCTTGCGCAGTACTTACCCTCCTCATCCTCCCCTCTCATCACCTCTTGCTTCCGCCCGCCGCCGTCGTTCGCACGTTACCCCCTCCTCCTGTTTTCTCTTCCCACCACTGCATTTCCCTCTCCCCCTTCTTGGCGCCCGCGCTCCCTTCTTGTCGCACCACGGCCTTGCTTTTTCGTTTTGCTTGTCTCTCCCGTCCCGTTCAACCAAACTGTACCCTTACTACTTCTTGCCCTCCCCCCCCCCTCTTCTCGACCAGGTCCCTCCTTTCTTCCGTTGTACCCTCTCGTAGCTCGCTGCCACCCCTCCCTTGCGCCTACATCTTGGCCACTCCCTTTCACTTGCTTCCTTGCTCCTTCTCTCGCTCGACGCTGGTCGTTCCGACCCGTCGCCTTGTATCGCCTCTCCTCTTTCTTCCTTCGCGCCCCCTTTGTATACCGCCAAACGAGTCTCGCTCGCCTCGTACCCTACAAACGCCTCGTACCCTACAAAAAGGTCATGACCTACCTTGCTCGCCAATCGCCTCTACGCGCTCATCGCAAGCGCGCTTGAAGGATTGATAGGATGCTCATGTCCTGACGAGTGGCCGACGATTCAGTCGACGACGGTTTCGGCCGTTTGCCAACGAGCCGGATCACCCGCCAACGCCTCCCCCCCCTTTGCCTCCCCTTCCCTGATACCCTTCCCGTCCTCGAAGGCAGCGCAATTGTACTCGCCGTCCTCGTCGGACTCTCGCCTCCTGCTTTCACCTTACACTCCTTCCAGCAGCTCGACCTCGGCGGCGCCCCTCTCGGCCCTCTACAGATCGCATGCTCGACCACGTCTCCGTCTCGCACGAGAGTCCGTCCCCTCTCGCCCTCCTCTCTGATTCGACTCTGCGGTAGCTCTGCTCCAAGGCCATCGATCCTGACTCCTGCTTCCCTTTTGTCCTGTGGCAGGCGGCATCATCATCTGGCAAAAGTCGTACACGCCGACGGCCGCCCAGCTCGCGGCCTCCCCGAGCTCACCGCTCAACGCGCTCGTCCGCGACGTCTTCATCGAGGGCAAGCCCGCCGTGGCGAGCGTCAACTCTGGACCCAACCAGGCTGCAACGGGCCGGGAGATCTGGGAGAGCGGGGGCTGGAAGATGGAGTGGGGGCGGGAGAACGGCCTCGGCCTCATCTTTGTCGTGCGTGCTTGCTCCGCCATCTTTCCTCTGCTCAAACGCGGAATCCGGCTCTGACCTTACCGCGAGCTGCGCTGGACGACGGATGGACAGGTGGCCTACCACCGCTTGCTGCAGCTGCCCTATATCCCTTTGCTGCTGGACTCGCTCAAGGACCTGTTCCTCTCGCTCTACTCGCCGTTGATCCAAAACCTGGTCGCTGCCCTCCGGTCGACCTCGACCGACGCGAGCTCGGTCGCGCTCCAGGAGCTCAATAAGGCGCTCGAGGGCTGGGACAAGGTCTGGGAGAAGCTCCTCAAGCGGGTCGAGGGCGATGCAGGCGAGGTTCCGGGCGGTGTCAAGGTGAGTCAGCACGAACGATCCCGTCGCTCATCGCGCTTGTGTGGGTGCCGGCTGACCCCCCCCCCCCCACACACACACCGTTGCGTCCGTCCCCTGCAGTTGCGCAAGCCCTTCTCGAGGCAGTCCACCCCGCAGCCCGAGTCACCCGCCAAGGCGGCGGCCCCTCAGGCTTCGCCAGTGCTGGCCGCTCAAGCCGAGCCGGTTAAAATGGCCGACTCGGACGAGGACATCGCCAAAAACGTCGAGGCCCTCAAGGCTCGTCTGAAAGGAGGCGCACGCAAGCCCGGCGGCCTCAGTGGACGAGGCAGCCCTGCGCCCGACTCTCCGTACGTCCCCATATGCAATCGGATCACTTAACCTCGCACGCTGACGGAGGCACTATCCCAATACCCGTCTGGCAGCGGCACGAGCTCGCCCAAGAAGAGCGGCACACCGTCCAAGGTGCTGCGCAAGTGGAACGACTCGGCAGTGACCGAGTCGGACATGGCGGCGCTCGACTTCTCATCACCACCGCCGACATCCAAATCCGGACCCGACGTCAACGTCGACGAGCTCGTATCGACCGCTGCCATGGGCAAGCGTGGCCAGGACGGCATCTACGAGGTCGCCGACTACGACACCAAGCGTGCCCCAGCCGACGACGACAGCGAGATGGACGACCTGATCTCGCGCGCGCTTTCAAAAACCGCGCTGTCATCCGCCCCCACAAACACGAGCGGCGCATCGGGCATGGCTCCGGCCAAGACGGGCGGCGCATTCACCTCTCTCTTCTCGCGGCTCACGGGCAGCAAGACTCTCGAGAAGGAGGACCTTCGGCCGGTGATGGACGCGATGGAGAAGCACCTCATGGGCAAGAATGTTGCTCGCGAGGTCTGCGAGAAGGTGTGCGAGGGCGTTGAGTCGCGCCTGGTCGGCAAGAAGCTCGGCGCTCTGACGAGTACGCGACTCATTCCTGTCCAAGACTCGCATCCTCTCCTGTTCGCTGACCGATCGCACCAACCCCTTCCGTTCCCGCCAGGCGTCAAGAGCGAAGTCCGAAACGCCCTCGAGGCCTCCATCACGCGTATCCTCACGCCGGCGACGTCGACCGACCTGCTGCTCTCGATCAAGAAGCACCTGGCGTTGTCGGCCTCGCTCTCGCTTTCGGCCGCGTCGTCGCCCGACCCGTACAAGCTCGTTTTCATCGGCGTCAACGGTGTCGGCAAGTCGACGACGCTGTCCAAGGTCTGCTTCTGGTTGCTGCAGAATGACCTCAAGGTGCTCATCGCCGCCTGCGACAGTTTCCGCTCCGGCGCCGTCGAGCAGCTGCGCACGCACGTCCGCAACCTCGGCAAGCTCAACGAGGGCGGCACCGGCAGGGGTCAGGTCGAGCTCTTCGAGCGCGGCTACGGCAGGGACGTCGCCGGTATTGCCAAGGAGGCCATCGCGCATGGTCGGCCCTCCCTATTCTTCCTGTCGTCCGTCGACCGCTACACCGGAGTGCTGACCGAATCCACCCTTTCTCTCCTCAGCCAAGGCGAACAGCTTTGACGTCGTCCTGATCGACACGGCCGGTCGAATGCAAGACAACTCGCCGCTGATGAAGTCGCTCTCCAAGTTGGTGTCGACCAACAACCCGGACAAGATTGTGTTCGTCGGCGAGGCGCTTGTTGGCAATGAGGCCGTCGACCAGCTCACCAAGTTCGACCGCAGCCTGCGCGAGGGCACGCGCGAGACCAGCGGCGGCCGGGGCGGCAAGGGCGGGGAGCGCGGCATCGAGGGCATCGTCCTGACCAAGTTTGACACGATCGTGCGTTCGCTCGTCCCTGCGTCTTGTGTGCGCGCGCTCGCCTGACACCATATGAGCTGCCTCCCCTCGCAGGACGACAAGGTCGGCGCCGCCCTCTCGATGACGTACGTGACGGGTCAGCCGATTTTATTCGTCGGCTGCGGACAGGTACGTCTCAACCCTCACAATCATGTCCATTTCTTCGGACCGCGACGTCTGACACGTCGTTGGCTCCCCCTACTTCTGCCAGACGTATACGGACCTCCGCCAGCTGAAGGTTGGTCACATTGTACAAGCGCTACTGCAGGATTGATGAATCGGCAGATCTTCATGGATGTTGTGCCAATGTGTGTCACTTGCCGTTGTTGGCACAGGTAGTCGGCGCGCGGGGCTGGGTGGTGTCAATCGCAGTGGCTGAGCTGCGCGCTGGCTGACACTGATTGTAAGGATAGAGGCGACCGCGTTTGAGAACCGCCTCGCTCGCCTGCTATTGCGCGATAGGGAGATGAAGGCAACATACAGCTCCGGGGCGAGATTTAGAGGTCGAACTTGAACATGGTGAAAATGATATCAAAACAGATGCTTAAAGTAAAAAACATCCCGACATCAAGATCGATTAGCTCAGCTGGTTAGAGCGTGGTGCTAATAACGCCAAGGTCAGCGGTTCGATCCCGCTATTGATCACTCCTTTTGCCGACGACCACCCTTCGGGTTTACTTGTGCCGGCGCAAGTTTGACAGCTCGCGCTCGCCTTCCCTCCGCCCATGGGGGCCCCCGCGTAGCGCCGCCGCCGAAGCAGAGGTGTGGCGGCGGTCAAAAGCCTCCGATACATGCGATCGAAAAAGCGCTGGCTTCCGCGGCCGTTTGACAGCTCGCCCGCTCGCTCGCTCCTTTGCGCCTCTTTGCCCAATGCCCGCGCGGCGACATCCTCTCTGTTGCTGCCTTGCTGTCTTGCATGACCTTGACCACCACCATGCCTCCCATTGACCTTGCCCTGGAGCAGCGTCGTCGAAGGGCGGCTGCAGCAGCTGCCGCTCTCGCTGTCCATGCCGTCAGTCACGCCTACGCCAGCCTCTACCTCTCGAAGCAGCCCTACAATACCTCTTCCCTCTCCGGTCGAGCGTGGCTGCAAAAGCTCTTCGACTGCCCCAGTCCTCACAAGATGCGCTCTACTCTGGGCATGCACAAGGGGGCGTTCGATGCCCTGCTAGAGGTGCTTCGCGACAAGGGCGGCTTGGAGGACTCGGACTGGAGGGACGCGGAGGAGAAGTTGGGCACTTTCCTGTACCTCTGTCGCAACGGCGTCGGCTTGAGGACGGTAGGGGAGCGCTTTCAGCGGGCGACTGACACCGTATCAAAGTGCGTGCTCCTACATGATCATGTTTCATGCCAGCCTGGACATTAGTGCTTTGTTACTTCCGTCGCATCCTTGTTGACAGACTGCCTCTGGAACTGGTGGCCCTTTAATTCCAGCTCGTTTTACGAGGTGCTTTATGCCCTGACAACCCCCTCTGTCTACAACGAGTACATCCGTTTGCTTGATCGCGACGCCCCCGTGCCCGCTCGCATCGCCGACGATTCTCGTTTCTCACCCTATTTCAACGGCGCCCTCGGTGCGACCGACGGCACGCATGTCCCCTGCAGCCCGCCCGCAGACAGGGCCGGTCCCTACCGTGATCGCAAGGGGCACCTCTCTTTCAACCTGCTCGCCACAGTCGACTTTGACATGAAGGTGGTAAATCTACTGGCGGGCTACGAAGGAAGCGTCAACGACGCCAAACTTTGGGCTCTGGCGAGATTCAAAGACCTGCTTATTCCAGAAGGCCGTTACTACCTGGGCGACGCCGGTTTTGGCTTCTGCGAGGGCCTGATGGTGCCCTATCGGGGGGTGCGCTACCACCTCAAGGAGTGGCAGCGCGCCTGCAACCAGCGCCCCTCGACCCACCAAGAGCTGTACAACCTCCGGCACTCCAGTTTGCGGAACGTCGTCGAACGCACCTTTGGCGTAATCCAAGCGCGGTTTCACGTCATGGTCAGCGGCTCGGAGTTCCCCCTTCCAACCCAGGCCATTCTCCCCGTTATTGGAAAAGTGTCATCTGATGAAAATGAACAGATCTGCCGTTTTTTGGGCTGATCTGCCCTTTTTTTGTCGATCTCGAGCCATTATGAATCCCATGCACAGTCCATCAGATCTGCCGCTCAGCGCCCTCGTGATCCTTAGGAAAGCTTCATCAGATCTGAAACGGATTTTCATGGGAACGTAACGCGTAACTCGTCAGATCGGTCGAACAGATCTGTTGCTTCCTGCTTCAGATCGTTTGCTTTCAG